>JAOSBN010000003.1:6970862-6987624 GCA_027563595.1 Erythroxylum suave
TTCTTTTACTAATAATTAACAAGTTGACGATATTTAGCTTTCCTTTATTAGATCTTCGAGGGAACGATCCCTACTCTTATATACTACTTGTTATTTGTGTAGGGTTAATTTGCAAGGGTGACGACACCTTGCCAGGTATTGATCCACCTAACTCATTTATCTTTCTTGAATTACTTAACTCCTATTATGGCTGCACTTCACTTATCACCAGTGTCTCAAATCAATTCTAGTCCTTGCTAATTTTGAGGCACTCTTCCTTTTTAATGTAAAGGTGAACAACCCCTCACCATCATACAATGCCTCATATAGTATTTTAATGATGTCATTATATCTGTAGCTAATTTGACTTATACATCCGTCCTACATTCTTATAACTTTATAATATAAGCCTTAGGCGTATCTCCAATAGTTTTGACCGTTGAGACTTTAAACATTCTGCCATTTGTTCCTACATCTTTAGCAGCTAGATACCATTTCAGCGTATGCGTACTAGGATGTCTAGCTTAGGAGGTTATTGCACTGCTCTATCAACCTCTATACTCAATCTTCCTTTTCAGGTACACATACTTCTTATTTCAATCACCAAATATGACTCTTCCGATTTCGCTCAAAAATTCAGACTCATTTTCAATTCTGCTATGGGGTTCACAATTTTGAATCCTTAGCTTTTAGGCTTTATCACTTCTTTCACATGAAATTGGTCTTAACTTTCAATGCAACTAATAACACTTCAATTTGCCCCGTATCTAATCCAACACTTTGCACTCTTCATTGCACTAGATTTGAAATATCAATATTTGAATTTGTACTCTTCCTATGTTCTTAACTTGTTATAATTTTCTCCAAAATTTCTTCCCATACACAGAGTTTTCCATCAAACTCCTTCCGAGAGTTAACCCTGATTCTTCATAACCCTCACCATTTTCCTTTACCCAAGTGTTTCTTCTGCCTTAAGAAAAACCAGAAGTTGATTGTATTTATAAAGGAGTACAAGAGTTTACATTCAATTAAGGTTTTGGAGATAGTTGAAGATCTTGGAGTTTTCAACAAGAACGAGTGAATAAATTCTTTAGAATTAGAGATTTTGAAATAAATTTGATAAGTTTCTGTCATCTGCATGAACATGCATCCTCAGGTAATTGTATCCTTACATACTGTGTTAAAAGGATGAGAATTTGGGGATATGGTGTTGATTGGGTTTTGATGGATTATTAGTGATCAGGTGATGTAGAAATAAATCTTGGAGTTGAAATGGAAATAAAATAATGTATAAGATTATTTTGGAGAGTTGGATATGGAAAGATAAAATGCTTTGTTTCTTCACTAAGCATGCATGAATACTTAGGTGTTCATATGAGAGTTAATGAAGACTTAGAGATGTCCAAAAGCATAGACATATCATCTATGTTTGACTTCTATCGTTTGTTTTGACTTTTATCATCTGCTTTGACTTTTATTGTCTATGTTTAACTTATGTCATCTGCTTTGACTTCTATCATCTGCTTTGACTTCTATCGTCTGCTTTGACTTCTATCATCTATGTTTGACTTCTATCATCTGCTTTGACTTCTATCGTCTATGTTTGACTTCTATCATCTGCTTTGACTGCTATAGTTTGCCTTTAGACACTTCAACTGTCTTTTGGCGAATCGTCTGTCTTTTGCTTCTGTCTATATTTTGCCTTTGTCTATGTTGTGCTATCCTATATCCTTTGATGCTTCGTCTACCTTTTTCTTATAGGACCACATAATATCAATTGCACTCTTTGATTTAACGTGAATAGTAGATTCGAAAGTCAGAGTTTGGAGAGAATCTTAAAGGGCTTTTTAGGTTTTGAAACTTGATTTCGATGGGTTGTTGAGGTATAAACCCTACGAACAATGCTAGTTAAGTGAGGCTCAATATTTGACTGTGGTTTTGATAACCTAAATGGAAGGATACCCGGGGATTGTCATGAACATGCATTGTACATAATTCATTCCATGTATGTGTATTAATGAACACGCATAATTGTGCAGATTGTGATATATGTGTGTATTATTTTGCTATAGAGGAACAGTTGGAACGTCAACTTCTAGACATTCCCGGCACTTCCAGGCATTAGCTTCGGGAGTAACTTGTGAGTAACCTAGATGGTTTCTCTCAATTATTACTTGTTTAATTTATGCTGTGAATGATAATGATTGTGTTGATTATGGATTCCGGGCAGAAGGTCCGATGAAAATGAATGGGGATTGAGATATTGAAGTGCTACTTGCATGTGAATGTGACGACCTATGTGCTATATAATATGACTGATTAGGTTACATGCATTCCATGCATGAATACATGACCACAAAGTGTTTCTTAACTTAGATGTGAATGCCGGACTAAGGTCTGATGATATGGGAAAGAGAATGGATGAAAATAAGCAAATGTAAGTGTTGCAATTCATTTCATGAATGCATGAAATATAATGGGGTTGTGACTAGAGTAGTCAATGGAAAGAGACTAGAGCTAAAAAGTGATTCAGAGCCTCAGGCTCAATGTTTAATGAGCCCTATATGGGACAGTTATTAATGAGCCCTTTAAGGGACAGTTTAGGCACTCGATCACAGTAAAATAATAAAATAGAAAGTGAGTCTCATGTGCACTGCATAAGCATAAAATGAATGACTAAATTATATTTGAATGGGAAGTGTGAAATGTGTAATGTTGTGATATATTGTGATGCATGAACTGAGTGAACCATCGATGATGGTTACCTCATTGAGTTCGCAAAACTCGCCAAAATTGCATTGTTGACTTTTCAAGACCAAGAGACGATTCTAGCTACTGAGAGGCTCTACCCACTGTGTGGATAGTGTTTTGGCAACAGAAGCCACGACTCAAAGGTCGATCAGATGGGATTTTTGAATGGGTTAGTTAGACTTATAAATTTTCCTCATTCATATAGTACTTTGGCTCTAGGTTAATGATGTATATATTGTAAGTGTTTGAAAGACGGCGTAAACTTTCGAGTGGTGAAATGAAATGAGGAAAAGGTTAGGTTTTAAATTATTGTGGTTTCCTTATGATGTTTTATAATGATTAATAATTTGACGCCATGTGAAGTTTATGTAGTGTTTGACCATTAGTAGCTCACCCTTATCATAGGATATGTGCCGGAATGACCTCCAGGCATCCCAGTGTGTACCCTGCGATAAGGGGGTGCTACACATAGGTGGTATCAGAGCATGGTTTGGCTTCTTTTGGGACATATAGAACGTTAAGCATGAAATGTCGTGAGAAGTGTAGAAAAATGATTGAAATTTATTGTTTGTTATAGGTCATCCAAATTAGGCGATCAAGTTGATCAACCAGCTGATCAAAGATCGGTAGGAGCCAGTAGAGAGTCCTCGGTACCTCGATCTAAGGAGATACCTCCTAGAGTTCCCGAGAGAAGGGAGAGGAGGTATGATAGGCTGCGGAAGTAGAGAGTTGTGGACTTCTATGGCAACACAGACCCTGCTGAAGCTAAGGGATGGTTGGAAAGGACAGAGAGGGTATTTGATCAGATGGATTGCGAGCCTGATGAAAGGTTCGATTATGCAGTGTCCTTACTACAAGGCCCAGCTTACTAGTGGTGGAAGACTATCCTTGGTAGTACAATCAGGCCTTGCCAATTAAAGTGGGAAGACTTCCTGAGGGTCTTCAAGGAGAACTACATGCCCAAGATCTACTTAGATAGGAAGATGGAAGAATTTCTGGGTTTGAAGTAGGGTAGAATGTCTATGGCTAAATATGAGATTCGATTTAATGAGCTGATGGGTTATGCTACTGCTTTGATCCCTAGCAAGGAAGAAAAGTGTAGGAGATTTGAAAATGGACTTAATATGGAGATCAGAACAAGGTTAGCACGGTTGGATCTGGGTACTTTCATGAAGTTGATGGTTGCTTCGATTAGAATTGAACAGCTGATGATAGAGAAACAAGCTGAGATTGGACCCTTGTCCAGAGGGAAGAGGCCTAGTGAGAGTCAGGGTGGTTCTGGCAGGAGTTTTAGTAAGCACCAAAATAGAACCTTCAGATCATCAGGAGGATCCAGGAAGTCAGGATCCGGGCATAGGGGTAGGTTTTCACAAACTGGCAGTAGAAAGGGTACAAGACAGGATTAATTTCCAGATTGTGAGCACTGCGAGAAGAGGCATGGTGGTGAGTGTTAGAGACTGACTGGAGCTTGCCTCAAATGTGACTCCATGGACTACCAGATCAAGGATTGCCCTGATACTTTAGGAGCTTAGCCTGTTGTTAGTGGGCGATCTGGGAGTAATACTACAGTCCAATAGAGTAGAGGTGGTGGATCTAGACAGAGAGGCCGAGATAGGGATAAAGGAAGAGATGGGAGTTCTTTCATGAGGACTAAGGAGCGGGGTAACTGACCACAGTCCCAGGCCAGGGTTTATGCTATGACTAGGCAGGAGGCCTAAGACTCACCATATGTAGTTCCAGGTGCTCTTCTTGTTTATAACTTTGAGGCATTTGTACTGTTAGATCTAGGATCCACACACTCCTTTATCACACCGCATTTGACTTGTAGATTGCATTGTGATAGAAAGTTACTACAGTATGGATTAGAGGTGAGTACACCCATAGGCAGTACTACCGTTATAGGCAAGGTCTGTAAGGGGTGCTTGATTAGGATTGATCAAGTGGTTAGAGGTAGACCTGAATGTATTACAGTTGAGGGAGATAGATGTAATCCTAAGCATGGATTGACTCACTGCTCATAGGGCCATCATGAGTTGTTACACCAAGGAAGTAGTGCTAGAATCTCCTGGTCAGTCGAGAGTGGTTTTCAGAGGAGTTTGTCAGGCAGTGCCAGCAAGGATGGTATCATTTATGAGTGTATTGAGATTGATGCATGGAGGATGTGAGGCTTATTTTGCCCATGTCATTGATACTAGGGCTGAGCAAAGTGTTCAAGATATTCCAGTGGTTAGGGAGTTTCTAAATGTGTTTCCCAATGAGCTACCTAGTTTACCACCAAATCGGGAAAGGGAGTTCACGATTGATTTAGTTCTAGGTGTTGCTCTGGTATCTATCCCCCCATATAGCATGGCATCTGTAGAACTGAAAGAGTTGAAGGCTCAGCTTCAGGAGTTACTGGAGAAGGGATTTATTAGACCCAGTGTTTCACCTTGGGGAGCTCCAGTACTGTTTGTAAAGAAGAAAGATAGGACCTTGAGGATATGCATAGATTATAGGCAATTGAATCGGGTGACAGTGAAGAATAAGTACCCACTGCCTAGAATTGATGATTTACTTGATCAGTTATAGGGAGCTCAAGTATTTACTAAGCTGGATTTGAGATCAGGTTATTATCAGTTGAAGATAGTAGAGACTGATGTACCTAAAAGTGCATTTAGGAGCAGGTATGGGCACTATAAGCTCCTAGTGATGCCATTTAGGCTAACTAATGCCCCAGCAGCCTTTATGGCCTTGATGAATAAGGTGTTTTAGCCCTACCTGGATCAATTTGTGATTGTGTTTATTGATGATATCTTGGTGTATTCAACAAGTAGAAAGGAACATGCTGAGCATCTGAGGGTCATATTACGGATCATGAGGGAAAGATAGTTGTATGCCAAATTTAGTAAGTGTGAATTTTAGCTGGATTGGGTTATGTTTCTAGGACATATAGTGACTAGAGATGGCATACAGGTAGATCCAAAGAAGATTGAGGTAGTGATGAATTGGGAAGCTCCGAGGAACGTGTCTGAAATCTGAAGCTTTCTAGGATTGGCTGGATATCACCGGAGGTTTGTTGAGGGGTTGTCTTTGATCTCAGCCCCTCTAACAAAACTTCTGAGGAAGAATGCAGTGTTTAGATGGAATGAGGAGTGTCAGAAGAGCTTTGAGGAGCTTAAGCATCGATTGACTTCGGCACCAGTGTTGACTATTCCATCAGGGACCAGAGGATATATGGTGTACAGTGATGCATCGCATCGAGGATTAGGATGTGTATTGATGCAGCATGGCAAAGTGATTGCCTACGCCTCAAGACAATTAAGATCTCACGAGATTAATTATCTGGTACATGATTTAGAGCCAACTGCAGTTGTTTTTGCTCTAAAGATTTGGAGACACTACTTGTATGCAGAGACTTTTCAATTTTATACATATCATAAGAGTTTGAGATATCTATTGAGTCAGAAAGAACTAAATTTGAGACAGAGGAGATGGATTAAGTTACTGAAAGACTATGATTGCACTATTGAGTATCACCCAGGAAAAGCTAATGTGGCGGCTGATGCTTTGAGTAGAAAGTCTAGTACCAGTATAGCTCAGATTTAATTATTGAGGCTACCTAATTTGATTCATTTGAGAGCTCTGAATGTGGAGTTGAATCTGGAGCATGATGAGGCCTTGATTGCTAAATTGAAACTTAGGCCGATGTTACATGATCGGATCAAAAGAGTATGGAAGAAAGATCCCAACATGGAAAGGCTCATGGAGAAAGTAAAGATGAATCCAGATTCTGAGTTTGAATTGAGGGATGAGACATTGTGGTTGAAACAGAGGCTATGTGTGCCTGATGTAGATGATTTGAGGAAAGAGATTCTTAAGGAAGCTCATATGGCTTCCTATGCTATGCATCCTGGTACTACTAAGATGTATAACACACTCATGCAGCATTTCTGGTGGCCTGGAATGAAGAAGCAAGTGGCAGAGTATGTATCTAGATGTATGGCATGCCAGCAAGTTAAAGCTGAGCACCAGGCTCCAGTAGGAAAGCTCCATTCGTTGCCCATTCCAGAGTGGAAATGGGAACGGATTAATATGGGCTTCATCATAGAACTGCCTAAGACTCCTAGGCAGAATGATGCTATATGGGTGATAGTGGATCGGTTGGAGGAGCTTGCAGTTTTCTATGGGTACTAAGTTGAACTTCAGTACAGCATTTCATCCTCAGACAGATGGATAGAGTGAGAGGACAATCAACACAGTGGAGGATATGCTCAGGGCGTGTATATTGGAGTTTAGAGGAGTTTCGGATCAATATATGGCATTGATAGAGTTTGCATATAACAACCATTTCCACAGTAGTATCGAGATGGCACCATATGAGGCACTGTATGGTAGAAAGTGTCAGCCGCCATTGTACTAGGATAAAGAGGGCTTGAGAATGGTTGAAGGCCCCGAGTTGATATAAGATACAGTGGATAAGGTAAAATTAATCCGAAGCCGAATTAAAGTAGCTCAAGATAGGTAGAAGAGTTATGTGGATCAACATCGACGTGATATGGAGTACAATGTGGGAGATAAGGTATTCTTGAGAGTGTCACCTTGGAGGGGAGTTTTAAGATTCGGTAAGAAGCGCAAGTTGAGCCTTAGGTACATTGGTCCTTATGAGATCATTAAGAGGGTAGGACCTTTGGCCTATAAGTTGGCCCTATCGAATGAGATGTCTCAATTGCATAATGTGTTTCATATGAGTATGCTCCAAAGATACCGATCGGATCCAACACATATGATACCAGCTCAGGAGATTGAGGTTGCCAGTAACTTAAGCTATGTGGAGGAGACGATCAAGATTGTGGGATCACAAATCAAGCAGTTGAGGAATAGAGTTATTCCATTGGTGAAATTCCTTTGGAGGAACCACTTAACTAAGGAAGCAACTTGGGAGACTGAGGAGCACATGAGGAAGCAATATCCCCACCTGTTCGAGCAAACAGGTAAGAATTTCGATGACGAAATTTCTTTTAAAGAGGGGAGAGTTGTAACATCCCGTTACCTATGGGAAGGTTAGAATAGTAAATATGAATGATCAATGGGAACTTAAGAAAGGCATTTATATATATTCAAGCACAATATGGTATTCACCTATACATGAATAGTGATATTTGTTCTGTACATGAAGTTAATCGTACATGCATTCATGAATAATTCTGGGTATAATCGAATTGAATTATGAATTTTAGAGATTTATGAATGTTTCTATATTGAACTATTATTGATTAGTAGAATTGTGAAATTTATAAATTTCTAGTGAACTTAGGATTTATTTTGTAAATTATAGAGTATTATGGAAAATAGGAAAAAGAAGAGAAGAAATCAAATAAGGAGTTAGAGATAGTTGGATGGTAAAGATGAGAGTTGAAGGGAGTTAGTTCAAAAGAAACTAAGTTAGAACCTAGACCTTATGAAGATGGCAAGTGTAAATTTGCATTTATGATGTGTCAAAAGTTTGAGTAATTCAAGAAGTTAAAAAGGGGGTTGGTACTCTTCCTATGTTCTTTCCTTGTTATCATTTTCTCCAAAATTCTTCCCATACACAGAGTTTTTCATCAAACTCCTTCCGAGAGTTAACCTTGATTCTTCATAACCCTCACCATTTTCCTTTACCCAAGTGTTTCTTCTGCCTTAAGAAAAACCAGAAGTTGATTGTATTCATAAAGGAGTATGAGAGTTTGCATTCAATTAAGGTTTTGGAGATAGTTAAAGATCTTGGAGTTTTCAACAAGAAGGTAGTGAGTAAATTCTTTAGAATTAGAGATTTTGAAATAAATTTGATAAGTTACTATCATCTGCATGAACATGCATCCTCAGGTAATTGTATTCTTACATACTGTGTTAAAAGGATGGGAATTTGGCGATATGGTGTTAATTGGGTTTTGATGGATTATTAGTGATCAGGTGTTATGGACATAAATCTTGGAGTTGAAATGGAAATAAAATAATGTATAAGATTAGTTTGGAGAGTTAGATATGGAAAGATAAAATGTTCTGTTTCTTCACTGAGCATGCATGAATACTTAGGTGTTCATATGAGAGTGATGAAGACTTAGAGATGTCCAGAAGCATAGACATATCGTCTATGTTTGACTTCTATCGTCTGCTTTGACTTCTATAGTTTGCTTTGACTTCTATCGTCTATGTTTGACTTCTATCGTCTACTTTGATTTTTATCGTCTGCTTTGACTTCTATCATCTATGTTTGACTTCTATTGTCTATTTTGACTTCTATCGTCTATGTTTGACTTCTATCATCTGCTTTGACTGCTATAATCTGCCTTTAGACACTTCGTCTGTCTTTCGACGAATTGTCTGTCTTTTGCTTCCGCCTATGTTTTGCCTTCATCTATGTTGTGCTATTGTCTGTCCTTTGATATTTCATCTACCTTTCGCTTATAGGACCACATAATATCAATTGCACTCTTTGATTTAACGTTAATAGTAGATTCAAAAGTTAGAGTTTGGAGAGAAATCTGAAAGGGCTCCTTAGGTTTTGAAGCTTGATTTCGATGGGTTGTTGAGGTATAAACCCTATAAACAGTGCTAGTTAAGTGAGGCTCAATATTTGACTGTAGTTTTGATAACCTAGATGGAAGGATAACTAGGGATTGTCATGAACATGCATTGTACATAATTCATTCTATATATGTGTATTAATGAACATGCGTAATTGTGCAGATTGTGATATATCTGTGTATTACTTTGTTAAAGAGGAACAGTTGGAACGTCAACTTCCAGACATTGCCGACACTTCCAGGCATTAGCTTCGGGAGTAACTTGTGAGTAACCTAGATGGTTTCTCTCAATTATTACTTGTTTAATTTATGTTGTGAATGATAATGGTTGTGTTGTTATAGATTTCGAACAAAAGGTCCGATGAAAATGAATGGGGATTGAGATATTGAAGTGCTACTTACATGTGAATGTGACGACCTATGTGCTATATAATATGACTGATTAGGTTACGTGCATTCCATACATGAATACATGACCACAAAGTGTTTCGTAACTTAGATGTGAATGCCAGACTAAGGTCCAATGATATAGGAAAGAGAATGGATGAAAATATGCAAATGTGAGTGTTGCAATTCATTTCATGAACGCATGAAATGCATGAAATATAATGGGGTTGTGACCAGAGTAGCCACCGATCAGAGCTTAAAGCTCAACGTGTGAAAAAAGCCTAGAGCTAAAAAGTGATTTAGAGCCTCAGGCTCAATGTTTAATAAGCCCTATATGGAACAGTTATTAATGAGCCCTTTAAGGGACTGTTTAGGCATTCAGTCACAGCAAAATAATAAAATGGAAAGTGGGTCTCATGTGCACTGCATAAGTATAAAATGAATGACTAAATTGTATTTGAATGGGAAGTATGAAATTTGTAATGTTGTGATTTATATGTAATGTGATATAATGTGATGCATGAATTGAGTGAACCATCAATGATGGTCACCTCATTAAGTTCACAAAACTCACCAAAATTGTAACGTTGACTTTTCATGACTGAGAGACGATTCTAGCTACTGAGAGGCTCTACCCGCTGTGTGGATAGTGTTTTGGCAATAGAAGCTATGGCTCAAAGGTCGGCCAGCTGGGATTTTTGGATGGCTTAAATAGACTTGTAAATTTTCCTCATTCATATAGTACTTTGGTTCTAGGTTAATGATGTATATATTGTAAGTGTTTAAAAGACAATGTAAACTTTCGAGTGGTGAAATGAAATGAGGAAAAGGTTAGGTTTTAAATTATTGTGGTTTCCTTATAATGTTTTATAATGATTAATAATTTGATTCCATGTGAAGTTTATGTAGCTTTTGACTGTTAGTAGCTCGCCCTTATCGTAGGATATGTGCCGGAATGACCTCCAGGCGTCCCGGTGTATACACTGTGGTAAGAGGGTACTACATCAGTTGCTGCTGTCTGCTATGACATGACTAAAATGCACGTGACTCAACACATATTTCAGAATGCCTATATAAGATAGTACTTCTGGGCTCTGATACCACCTAAATGTAGCACCCCACTCCCGCAAGAACCCGAACTTGACATCGTGAGTGATTTCCAAGCTTATGGCCCGCATGGGTGGCGAGCTAAGCACTCACTCATTTGAGAATCGGTATAAAATCTTTTTTTATTTGTTTTCTTTAAAAACCACAGTTACAGATATTTAGTCACAACAACACAATCATCAGAGTTTCAATAACCATTTGGCCCCTTTCACAAAATACAAAACACTTTAGTTGTTTCGGAATACAATTTTAAACAAAAATGTTGTAGAATAAATAATTCAATACAAATTAAGGAAATGCAATGCAGATGCGAACTGATCCTGACCTCTATCCTTCACTTATGCTGTAGGTATACTCCCGTTGGCCTAACGGGGTATTCTTCTAATCCTAAAAAATAATTGCAACTTTTGGGTGAGTTTTCCGAACTCAATGAGTGACCATCATCGATGGCTCACCCGGTCACATAACACATAAATCACATTATTGCACATCTCATATTATTTCACATTTCATATGCAATACACTTAATCATTCATATGCAATGCACATGAGACTCACTTTCCATTTCTTACTTTGTTGTGACCGAGTGCCTAACTATCCCATATAGGGCTTATTTTTAACTGTCCCATATAGGGCTTATTGAAAACTGTCTCATATAGGGCTCATTCATAACTGTCCCATATAAGGCTCATTGATAACTGTCCCTTATCCGCTTGGGGGATACAGGGCTCATTTTACATAATGAGCCTTAGGCTCTTAATCACTTTTGAGCTCAAGGCTCATTTTCACTTTTCACTTTTCACTTTATGAGCTTTAAGCTCTTTTCACTTTTGGTGGCTACCAAGGTCACAACTGCCGTTATATTTCATGTATTCATAAGATGGAATACATCACTCACATTTACATGATGTCATTCAATCACTTTCCCTTATCATTGGACCTTGGTCCGGCATTCAACATTAAGTTGAGAATTCGCACTTTCATTCATATGCAAATGTACTTTCAGAACACATTTAACAATCAATTATATACTCTTAGTTCATCTAATTCACATTTAATGAGCACTTTAATATTTCACTCATACAATACATTCATCGGACCTTCTGTCCAGAAACCAACATAGTCAATCACATTCACACAATCATTCAGAAATCAATCAATACCAAAAAGTCAAACAAAACAAACAGAAAGTCAAACAAAATAAACAAAAGAAATGAGACCATCTAGGCCTACTCACAGTACACTCCAGATTTGCATTTACTTCCAATTCTGGGAATACCTGAATGCGGACACTTGACCTGCACAACCTATTTATACAAGACACCCATTTCACACTCATTAATAATTGCACACACATAAGCATTTATTTATGTACAATTGTATAGGTGGATTAAGTACGATGCATGCTAAATGACAAACTCGAGTACTATAACAAACTTCACATCTTATGCAAATTCCCATTTCATAACTTAATCACTCATTAGTTCTTTGAATTACAACCTTAATCCTTTGGAACTTTGATATCAATAACTCATTCACTACTTTACCGATATAATCCCATCTATGACTAGTGAAGAGGAAAACAGAATATATCACTATGTATATATCATTATCAACCCTTTGTGTCAAACTCAATATTTCCTCTCACTATCACTTTAATCGTTCTCTCACACCACTACACACTTTTATTGATCTTTTAACTCCCAAAACTGGTTTATCACTGTCCCATAATGTTCCAGTCATCAATCCAAAGAAAATCACCTTGCACGGTACACTAAATCTCCTCACTCCTTTTCTAGCAAATAAGAATATCACTATTTTTAACCATTTAGCAGTGAACTAATGACACATGCTTCATTTCATGCAAAAACTACATAATCATAACAAGCTTACTTGTTTAAAGCTCCAATCTCTACAAAATCACGTAACCCTAATCTCTCATGCTCCCACGTGCATCAACTTGAAATTGACAAGGAGGATCGGTCTTTCTTGGAATGAAAGAAAGGAATATCCAAGTGGAAGTGGGGAAAAACAGAGAAAAGTAAGGATTAGTTTTGGTGAATATTTGATGAAAAGCTCTGGGTTGGGGGAATTCTAAAGAAAGAAGTTTTCAAGAAAGATAAGGACAAGGACAGTAGCTTATCTTTTATAGGAAAATAAAGATCTGAACTAGCTACAACACTTGGCCAATTCTTATCCACTTATCCACTTCCCTTTATCCAAATTCACTTAAGTATAATTTATACTTAAGTTTATGACTCAGTAATACCACTACAATCACAATTCATAACCTCTTACTCACTTTCAGATTTTTCTTATAGCACATCAATTCGGGTCAACTTTACGTTCTTTTTTTGGCCCCGACACTGAAGTCATTTTGCAACACTTCCCTCTAGAAACATATTCCCCTGTGTCTTATGTCTCCATTAACACCAAAATCATTCAATTTAGTTCTATCCTCAATCATATTGAACCTTGTCTCAGAAAAAATGGCATAACTTTCACCAGAGATGTTAGATCAAGATCATCTTAATACAATTTCAAAGAGGACTTCAAGATCTACAACTTTCATGAAGACCTCAAAGACAGATTTTATCTTCTGAAGGGTCAAAGATGGACCAGACAATACAAAATGAACAGTGTACAGAAGAAGAAGTCTCAGTCACTTGGGCAGAAAGCAGACGAATGCAATAAACAGAAGAAGCAATAAGCAAACGAATGCAAGAATTAGACGAAGCAATAAGTAAACGAATGCAAAAGCAGACGAAGGCCAAAAGCAGACGAAGCAATAAGCAGACGAATGCCAAAGAAGACAAATGCCAGAAGCAGATGAAGCAATAAGCAGACGAATACAAAAGCAGACGAAGCAATAAGTAGACGAATGCAAAAGTAGACGAATGCCAAAAGCAAACAAAGCAATAAGGTAGACGAAATTCGTCAGAAGGTAGACGAAGCGGAAAGGTAGACAATAGGCAAAAAAATAGACGATAGGCAAAAAGATAGACGAGAGGCAAAACATAGACGATGTGTCTTTCCTTGTGTCTGTGTTTTGGTGATGTCATCACAGACGATGTGACATCATTACAGATGATGCATCTTTCCTTATGTTTGTGTTTTGCTTGCATCTATGTTTTGGTGACGTCATCACAGACGATGCGCAAAACACAGACAATAGGTTGGTCAACTTGAGACGAAGAAAAGTCAACTATAGACAATGTGTCTATACAGGCGATACGTCTATGCTCCTAAACATCTCCCCCTTATTAAGACCATAACTTTCTACTCCACCATCTATAACTCCCATACTAAATATTCTCAGTAAACTTTTTCAACACATTTTTCTTATCTAAGTCTAACACCTAGATTTTATTTCTAGTCTTCCTACTCCATTTCACTCTAATCATTTGCTATAACCACAATTCTCAATCTATCCCATTACTATTTACTGTACCTGAAATAGCAATGAGTGCATGTATAATTATTTTCATGTGTGCAAAGACTCAAATTCACATGCATGTATGCTGACATTCCGTTGAGCTTAAAATGCAATTTTTTTCCTCTAACTCTCTCATTGCCATTCTTTCCATTATTGAAATTGAGGTTATAACCCTTAGTATAGGGACGAGATGCTATATGAAATGTCTAGTTCTTTGGGGATGTTGAGCTTGGGAGGAGAAAAGGTGTGAGACATTGTCTTTGATGAGGAATATGTTAATATTGTTCCAATTTTTGTTGACAATGATATGGGTGTATTATTCCTAATGTTGTCGAAGTAAAAAATCCAAAATAACATGATAATGTTGATGAACTCCCTGTTCAAATTACATAAATTATTCCAGAAGAACATACCCACCAACCTTAAGAACTAGTGTGACTAAGGAAATCCACTAGAGGAAGGAGAAGTGTGATTCTAGATGATTACATCATATTACTCTAAGAACATGAGGTTGAATCTGGCATTGTGGAAGATGATCCAGTTAACTTCCATCAGGCCATGTAAAGTCCTAACTCTTAAAAGTAGACTGATGCCATGACTAAGGAGATAAAGTCCATTAAAGATAATTACGTTTGGGATCTTGTCTCATTGCTTGAAGGTGCGAAACTCATCGGTTGCAAATGGATATTTAAAACTAAGAGGGATTCAAAAGGTAATGTAGAGAGATATAAGGCTCATCTAGTTGTAAAGGGTTTTAAACAAAAAGATGGAATTGGTTATAAAGAGACTTCCTCTCTGGTTTCATCGAAAGAATCTTTTAGAACTATAATGGCACTTGTAGCACATTTCAACCTTGAGTTACATCAGATGAAAGTAAAGATTGTGTTTCTCAATGGTGACATTGGTGAGACAACTTATATTGTGCAACCAGAAAACTTTATGTCAGGAGACCTAAAGCAAATGATTTACAAATTGAAGAAATCCATCCATGGGCTCAAGCAAGCTTCCCATTGATGGTATTATGAATTTCATCAAGTTTCTCTTTCATTTGGTTTTGAAATAAATGCAGTTAATGATTGTATATACCTTGAGATCATTAGGAGCAAGGATATTTTTCTGTTTTCATATGTCAATAACATACTACTTGCCAACTACGATATAAGTTATTACATGAAACCAATAGCTTTCTGACAAAGAAATTTGAAATGAAAGATCTTGATGTCTCTTTTGTATTAGGGATATAAATACACTGAGATTGCTCTCAACATATATTTGGGTTATCATTAAACCGATATATTGAGAAATTTCTTCAGAGGTTTGGCCTACAGAATCGTAAACCAAGTGACATCCTGTTGCTAAGAAAGACAATTTTACTCTAAGCTAATGACCCAATAATGAGTTTGAAACTAAAGAGATGCAGAAGATACCTTATGCTTGAGCAATAGGTAGTCTAATGTATACTCAAGTATGTACGCATCCAGATATTGTGTATATTGTTAGAATGTTAGGTGCAAATACTTAAACAATCCTGGAATGGATCATTGGAGAGTAGCCAAACAAGTTATATGGTACTTGTAAACAACAAAATATTACATGCTCACATACAGGAAGTTGAATCACTTAGAGATCATTGAATTTTATTATTTGATTTTGTTGGATGCCAAGATAGTCAGAGAACCATATTGTGCTACATTCACCTACTAACTATTTCCTAAAAGAGTACTAAGCAGATGCTTACAGCTTTTTCCACTATAGTAGCGGAGTTTATAGCATGTTATGATGCATCTAATATTAGAATATGGTTATGGAATTTTTTTTACTGAACTACACATTGTAGATGGTATTGAAAGTCCACTAAAATTATTTTGTGACAATAAGTCAGCAATGCTATATTCTAATAACAACAGGAGCTTAACAAAGTCAAAACATATAAATCTCAAGTTCCTGGTTGTTAAAGAAAAAGTTCAAGATGGTCAAATGTCTATTGAACATATTAGGACAAACTCCATGGTTACGGATCTGCTCACTAAGGGATTACCACAAAAGGTCTTTCATGAACATATTGATTATATAGGTGTTGTATTTATTAAAGATATGTCATTTTAGTGGGAGTTTGTTATTTGAAATGAATTTCAGCTATAGAAACTTTATGATTTATTTGAACTTTAAAATTTATTTGGTTGATCTCACTAAGGAATAACGAATTTGGACTAGCTAAAAGTAGGTATGTTAACATCACATTAAATGTAATTTCCTTGCTACACATCCATGCTTCATCTATGTTGTTCAATTATATTGGCATAAGTGATCATTGATGGGTAGTTATGATATGCGTATAACTGAAACTGCTGTGATCCTATGTTAATATAATTGATGAACGAGATTGATTAAAGATATATTTAGTACTGATAGCAAATTTTGAGCTTATATGGTTATGATAAATTATACAATTAAATGAGTTATATATATATATATATATAAGGTTAAGCTCAGTTAAAGTGATTTATTAAGGTTAAAGGCTTTGGGCTATATGACATCTAAGAAAGATATATATATA
>JAOSBN010000003.1:6992097-7008713 GCA_027563595.1 Erythroxylum suave
TGTAAGGGATTAATTGCAAATGGCTGTGAAAAGAGTGAGAAAAAGGAAGAAAATGGTCAAGTCGCGGCAAAACTCGCACCAAATATACGAAGCAATGTCTCCCATTCTTCTCGTAATAAGGAGGAATGAAATAATGCTCAAAAATAAGGAATCATAATATTAGCAATTTAATCATAAGTCCTTACCATGTATTACACGGGAGGAGTGAAATCACGCCAAAAAATAAGGAATCATAATATTAGTAATTCAATCATAACTTCTGACCACATATTATTTTTCATTTCATACCCATTCTTTCTTCTTATGGTCATTAAAAACAAGCATACCCTAAATTTGTATGGTCTCTTAATTGAGCTTACGTAACTTCATTATTTTTAAAACATAATTTATTTAATCTCAAAAAAAAAAATCAACTCGAGCTAAAGCCTCTGAAGTTTGTCTAGGTCAATGCAATTTCTGCCCTGAAGACTGACTCTCGCTGCCACATTTCGGTCAAAGAAGGGATTAGCTAATTTTGGTGGTCAGCATAAAACGTTTAACGTAATAAAAACGCAAACAGTCGGAATAAAACATACACGAAATCCAAACAATCCACAGAAATCCAAACGGTCAAATCTGACTCATCCATTATATACTCCAAATTTTAGTGTCGGTTTGTACGTATAAGTTCTTATACTCAATTTACTATATTTTATTTTAACAAGCCGTTTATATACAAAGATTTAAGTCGTCAAAATTAAATATTCATTATGCGAAACTTAAAAAAAAAAATCATTATGCGAGGATTTTTGTCCTACACAAATTAAATGCAAGCAAAATTTACATTTGGTTTATAGGTTAGCTCGCTGATTTATTTAAAATGATTTTTAAAATTAAAAGCTTGAAACAAAATTTTTAATTAAATCAGAGTTTCAACTTTTTAAGTTTAAGCTTATTCAAAATTCAATTATTCTAAATAAAATAATATTATTTTATTTAAAAAAAGTTATATTCCTTCATAATATAATTGTTTGAAATAACTTTTTGCTCAATGTTTCTCCATTATACCATATGTGGAAATTAAGCAGTAACAGCTTCATCATAAATATTCTTTAATTTAAAAGGTATATTTTAATCAAATTAGAATTAATAAAATTCTTTATCAAAGTAATAAAATCTTATTAGAATTTATTTCCTTTTTCCAGCCTCATTTAATAAAAAACAAAAACACTCAAAAGAGTTTTTTGGAATACGTGTTCGCGTGGATTTTGAATATCCCCGACTCTCGCCTATTAAAAGCAAAACCCTCCTTGTGGCACGAGAATCGCTGACGTGTACGGTCCATATTGAATCTCCAGTCGACACTAGATTCGCATCGCATCGTATCACTTCGCTGATTTCACCAAAATATAAATAGTACCCTGTCTTTGCCTTAAGTGGTTGTATTTTGGTCGTCCGTTCAAAGGTGTAAAAGCAAAACATGAAAATTTAACGAAAAACAAAAAAGCAATAGCCTTCCTGTACGGGAAGTCCACTTCTCTATCTCGGTCTCAATCTCGATCTCGGTCTTGTATTCTCAAACTTCAGATCTGAGATTCACCTAAACAAGAATTTGTTTTGTGTTTATGAATATTTAGGGTGTAATATTACTCGGATCTGTTAGATTGAAACGAAAATTTGTTTAATCAAATCCTTTCGTCTTCGGTTCTTGTTTCGTTTATGTAAAAGAAATTTACAAGTTGATTTCCTTCCACTTTTTGATCGAAATTGATAGTGAATTTGGTGTAAAGCGTGTGCGTATATATTTATATATATGCTCCTCGCTGGATCTAATTGTGTGGAGTGGCTTAACGATCTAAACGGAGAAACCCTAGGTGAGATGGGGAAAGATGAAACGGTGGCGAAGGCGGCGGAGGACGTGGAGGAGGGAGAGATTTCGGATACGGAATCGGTGGAGGAGATCAGTGAGGAGGATTTTAACAAACAGGAAGTGAAAGTGGTGAAGGAATCGAAAACGAATGAGTCTAGGGTTTGGACGATGAGTGATCTTTACAAGTATCAGATGGGCGGCGGTTATGTTAACGGCTTGCATCATCTTGCTTGGGCGCAAGCGGTGTCGAATAAGCCTCGGAATGAGCTGTTTGTGGACGTTGAGACCGACGAGAACTCCAAGAGGTCGTCTCCTTCGTCGTCGGTTAATAGTAGTACCAAGGACGAGAAGAAGGTAGTGGAGAGAGTGGTGATTGATGACAGTGGTGATGAGAAGGAGGAAGGCGAGCTGGAGGAGGGTGAGATTGATATGGATTTGGAGCCCACTGGGAAAGAGTGTGGTTTAGAGGTGCAGTCGAAAGAGAAAGATGTGGATGTGAGAGTGAGGTTAATCCGTGAAGCTTTGGAGAGTGTTACTGTTGTCGAAGCTGAGAAGTAAGAATTTTGAGAGTTTAATTTGATTTGCTGTCTTTTAAGTAGCTTGGGGATTTGAGGATAAAAGAACGTTGATTTGGTTTGCTTGTTGATTGATTTGTGTAGGTCGTTTGAGGAAGTTTGTTCCAAACTGCAAAACGCTATGGATAGCTTGCAAGGTGTGGTTATGCAAACGAATTTTTCCACTAAAAACTCTCTTGTTCAATTGGCATCTGCTTCAATGCAAACTCTTAAGAAGGTGAGTTGCCTGGTTCCATGAAAGTCTTGCTTTTGTCCCCCATTGAAGTTTAGCAGGGAAATTGTGTTAATTGCATTGCTGGTTGTGACTTGCGCTATCGTCCATTGCAGGTATTTTGCTCCATGAGCCAGAAATTGAAGGAACAGAATAAGTCTATTTTTCTGAGGTGGACGATTTTATAATGCTTTTATTATCATTTCTTGGGGACTTGGACTTTACAAAGGTTTACTTAAGACTTCGATGGTGTTGTTGGTTACAGGTTTCTTTCCTTTGCAAATAGCCTCAATCCTCCTCTTTTCCCCCCTGAGCTTTTGAAAGAGGTCAAATATTTGTCATTTTCTTTTGATTTTTGATTTCTTTTCCTAGTTTATTGTCCTTCGTTTTGAATGTTTATTACTATGGAAACTTAAGAATGTTGTTTATGTTTGCAGACACGAGTTATGCTCTCTTCTCTGGAATCTACTGACGTTTTGTTGAGTTCAAGATCTTTTAACAAGGATAAGCAGGCCACTTTTGGGGTGAATAAGGATTACAACGCCTTAACTAATGGTGCAGCTCATGATTCTACTCGTATGAATAATCTACAATCAGTTACTGAATCTTTTGCTCACAATAAGCCAAACATTTCCCTAGAAGCTTTCAAATCAGGAGCTTCTAATTTCAAGAGTAAAGGGATTATACTCCCTTTGCTGGATCTACATAAGGATCATGATGCAGACAGCCTTCCATCGCCCACACGTGAAACAACTCCTGTTTTACCTGTTGGCAGGGTTATTACGGTTGGAGATGGAATGATTAAACCTGTAACGCCTACACCTACAGTTGGGCTTGAGACTGGAAATTCTAAAATGCACCCATATGAAACTGATGCACTGAAAGCTGTTTCCAGCTATCAGCAGAAATTTAATCGTACTCCTTTCCCTATGACCGATAGGCTTCCAAGTCCAACCCCTTCAGAAGATTCAGGTGATGGGGATGGGGATACTGGTGGGGAAGTTTCCAGTTCATCAACTGTTGCTACTTCTATAACTGTGATTCCACCAATTTCTGTCCCACAGAGTGCTGCTCCTCCCATTCCTGACAGTTCACTTATGCATGGAGTTATCCCTGCCAGAAATGCTACTCCAGTGAGTTCTATATGTAGTTCAAACACCAAATCCTCAGCAAAGAGCAGAGACCCTAGGCTTCGATACATTAATTCTGATGCACATGCAGCAAAAGTTGGAGAAACAATTAGTTCAAGAAAGCAAAGGGCTGTTGAGGATCCTATCTTGGATGGTCCTTTAAAACGACAAAGAAATGGATTGGAAAACTGTGCTCTTGTAAAGGATGTGAAAACCATGACTGGTAGAGGTGGCTGGCTAGAGGATACAGAGATGGTTGAGGATCAAATAGTTAACAAGACTCAGTCAACAGACAGCTCGGTATCTGATCCGAGGAGAGTAGTTAATGATGTTTCTGGCAGTGGTAAAACAACAGTTAACCTCGTAGGAAATGAGCAAATACCAGTAACAGGAGCAAGTTCCACTACTGGAAATGAACAATTACCACAGATCAGCAATTGTACAACATCCCTACCTGATATATTGAAGGACATTGCTGTGAATCCAACAATGTTATTAAATATACTAAAGATGGGACAGCAACAAATATTTGCTTCAGAGGCTCAGCAAAAGATATCTGATCCTGCTAAAAATACACTAACTCCTTCAATCTCTGGTTCGATGCTGGGAAAATTACCAGCTGTAAGTGTTGCTCCCCAGCAATCTTCAGGTATCTTGTCAAGGCCAGCTCAACCACTTCAGGTTCCCTCCCAGTTGGCTACAGCGGTGAGCCCTATGTTTTACTGCTGAATTGATGTCAATATGTCATGTTTGAACAAATCTCGTGCCCTTTGGGAAATGGTTGAATTTTCTGCAATATAGTTTAACAGTGTATTTGGTAATAACAAAAAGTTCCATGCAGCTGCGATCTGGGCTTTTCGGGCTTCCTGAACTATATCTTTTATATTTTGACAGATTTATGGTTAAAAAAACCCATTTTTTCTCTTAACTTGGTTCATTCAAATGTGTAACAAGACAGATGACATTGCTTCTTTTATCTACTCTTCTGGATATTTTTTGATACATGAGTGATGCAGGATGATGTGGCAAAAATTCGTATGAAACCGCGTGACCCTCGCCGTGTGTTGCATAACTACGCACTCCCAAGGGCTGGGAGTTTGGGATCTGAACAGATCAAAACTAATTCAACCACTCCATTAACAACTGAGGTGACCAAAGATGACCAGAGTGAACAAAGACACGTGGGGCCAGTGGCTTTGCAGTCTACTGTGGCGCCTGATATTTCCTTGCAGTTCACAAAGAGCTTGAAAAATCTTGCCAATATTGTATCTGTTACGCAATCATCCACTACTACACCAATTGGTTCGCAAAATCTTGCATCACAACCTTGGCAAATCAAGCCTGATAGAGTGGATGTGAAACCTACTTTGACAAATTCTGGCATTCAAACCCCCTCTGGAGACTCAGCTCCTCGAGTAGGGGTTTCAGGTCCACAGTCACAGACTACTTGGGGAGATGTTGAGCATCTTTTTGAAGGGTATGATGACCAGCAAAAGGTTGCTATACAGAGAGAGAGAGCTAGAAGGATAGAAGAGCAAAAGAAAATGTTTGCTGCAAACAAGCTCTGCCTTGTATTGGATCTAGATCATACGCTTCTTAATTCAGCCAAGGTAGTGTTTTTCTTGGTTCTTTGGTTAAATTTTGAATATCAAGTTTCGTTTATTAATGAAGTGATGTGTTGTCCTCTTTTCCAGTTTTCTGAGGTTGATCCTGTGCATGATGAGATCTTAAGAAAGAAAGAGGAACAAGATCGTGAAAAACCACATAGACATCTCTTCCGGTTTCCTCATATGGGAATGTGGACAAAGTTACGGCCTGGAATCTGGAATTTCTTGGAAAGGGTAATTTAATTTAGAAGTTAACTTTTCTGTCAAGTACTATTGTGTTTGAGTTGTATCGAGGTGCACTAACTTTCTTGTGTCCTACTTAGGCTAGCAAACTGTATGAGCTGCATCTTTACACAATGGGGAACAAGCTATATGCTACTGAGATGGCAAAACTGCTTGACCCAAAAGGAGTCTTATTTGCTGGACGAGTTATTTCCAGGGGTGATGATGCCGATCCCCTCGATAGTGATGAGAGGGTTCCAAAGAGTAAGGATCTTGAGGGAGTCTTAGGCATGGAATCAGCTGTTGTCATTATAGATGATTCCGTGAGAGTCTGGCCTCATAACAAATTGAACTTGATAGTTGTAGAAAGGTAGCCGTTAGACATCAAGAGTGAACGATTTATTTCCTTGGTAATTTGATCCTTGTCTTGCGATGCTTATGTTTGTGGTATTGCAGGTACATCTTTTTCCCTTGTAGTAGACGCCAATTTGGGCTTCCAGGTCCTTCTCTTCTTGAGATTGACCATGATGAGAGACCAGAGGATGGGACTTTGGCATGTTCATTAGCAGTGAGTCAATATGACTATTCTCCTGTGATTGTTCGGAAAAATAATTAAATTGTGAATTCTTTGAGCAATTGTTTCAACTTGAAATAGGTTATTGAGAGAATACATCAGAACTTCTTCACACATCATTCTTTGGACGAAGCGGACGTTAGAAATATACTTGCCTCGGAGCAGAGGAAGATTTTGGCTGGCTGTCGTATTGTATTTAGCCGAGTGTTTCCAGTTGGTGAAGCTAACCCCCACTTACATCCTTTGTGGCAGACAGCTGAACAATTTGGTGCGGTCTGCACAAACCAGATAGATGACCAGGTTACACATGTGGTTGCTAACTCGCTTGGAACAGATAAGGTACTGTTAGCTGTTTTCGATTTCATGAACCAGTATTCTTGCATCTGGATTGTTTCGGGAGATTTTGAGGGTTACTTGATGACTGCACCGCTTTGAACAGGTGAATTGGGCTCTGTCCAGTGGAAGGCATGTTGTTCATCCTGGCTGGTGAGAACTTCCTCTACTTGCTAATATATTGTTTTACTCGTTGGTTCTGCATCCTCTTTGTTTAACCAATGCTTGGTCTCCATTTCTCCTCCTCCCTCTTCCTTGATAACAGGGTGGAAGCATCAGCCTTGCTTTACAGGAGAGCAAATGAGCAAGATTTTGCCATTAAACTCTAAATTGATCATCCTAATCCCTCTGGTAAAATTAAAGATTGGATAAATATGAAATCAAGTTCCGAATGAAGTCTCTGAGTGATAGGTTGGGGTTAGAACAAAGAATTGGTGGGTTTAGAGCAGAGCTTGAGTGGTAATATCTCGACTTTGAGTGATGCTATCCATAACTAATGATGGGCAGTTTTCCATTTGCAAGCAAATTCACTGGAGAGCCCCAAGGGATTGGTAATTTGGAAGCACGAGGTTCAAAAGGATCAAAACCTCGAGGGGATAATGGATTGAGCTGGGAAGTTTAATACTTTGTTGAAGTGTCCTGGAGGTTGTTTAAACCTCATGAAGCTTGATGATGGCGTTGGGTGGAAGTTACATGAAAAATGACCGTAGTACTAATTTAAAAGAATATGGCTATGGGGGTAACCTGGGTGTTTACCACGTGTAAACTTGGGAGCCGCAGTAAAAATGGAAAGAGAACGGTAGAGGAGTGTGTGTACCTGCATTTAAAAAATGGGGAGTAAATTGATGGATATTGATTCTTAAATATCGGTGGGGTGGGCCTTGTTTGCTTAGGGAATTGTGTCTACTGACTTAAGCAACTGGAATTTGAAACTAAATGCTCTATTGGTAGTCCTTAAAAGTTGGAAGGCAGTAACATAGCTAGTTCTGTCCGGAAATTTCCCGATGGAAGTGCCTGAGGTCTCTGGAGCTCGGACTCTTCTTTCCTCATCTTTTTCTCTTTAAACCAAGCTTTCTGGGAGCGTCATACTGTTACTTGATTTATAAAGTCCAAACCCAAAATGTGCAAATTTGGAAATTGAATGGTAACACCTGGACATGTAACAAAACTCACGGGATACTTTAAAGGTAAAGGCTTGGCAATTGAGTGCGGATCATTTGAATGGTTCGTAGACTTTTTTGAACCAAATCAAGTTGAATGATTCTCTTGAGAGTTTTTTCTGAATCAAATAAATGTGTAATATTATCACTATGTTCATGATTTTATTTTAATGTAAGTTTCACTTGGATCTACAACTAAGGCCAGGGTATCTTTGGTTTTGTGGTCGGATGCCTGAAATAGCCTTGGGCGCTCGGGACAAGTATGAATAAATTGGTTAACAATAATGGGACACGGGGACTAAAAGTCAAGAGCAAGGAAGGTCGATGTGATTGTGACATCACGCATCACGTGCTTCGGCATTTGGTAGCTGCCGTGACAAGTACTAGATATTTTCTTCTCTCTCACGAAATTGAAATGTCAGATATTTAGGAAATGAAAATCCTGATTAAGGCTTCTCATTCGTATCGACCAGGGTGAGAGTAATTTAACAAACTTGACAGCTTCCGACCCTTGATCCCCACATTATGGAACTGAAACAAGGAAATCTCCAGATTGTAGGACGTCAGACGAGGGGAAACTCATGTTTGTTTCAGTTCCAGCAATGCCAAAAAATTAAGCTTCTTGGCTCTGTTTTAAGCAAAATAAAATAAACATTTTCTGCACGCTATATTTGGTCCAAGGGACAAGTGGTTGAGTATTTTCCAAAACTTCCGTGCTACTGAACAAGATACATGGTAATATAATAAGAAGATTAAAAAGCATATACTTACGTACTTACCTAAAAAAATAAAAAGGATAATCCGGAAATTTAAAAGCAGTCAAAGATGTTGGATATGAACTTTAGTTCCGAGTTTGACCAGCTTCTCTCGGAGCCTCTACGACCGACAGAATAATACATCAAATCTACAGTCACCACGCTTAACTAGAGGTTAAATACATACTAATCTGGTTATGGATATCCCTCATAATCAGCGATTGCTTAAGGCTTACTTACTAAACTAAAACCAACATATGATTGCCCAATGTTGCTTGTTGACATTTTTTAAAGGACCCTTTTGTTTGGGTGAGAAATAGGTGAATATGAGAGTCTGGTCATCGTGAAAGTTCATTAGTCGCAATCGAGACCCATCCATCTTGCTTGGTTCGGTTTACCAAGTTTTCGAGTAGATTTCCAGAGACTCTTCTCCGAGGAACAAATATTGTTTCCATGGATGAGGAGAAAGATGACAATTCTACTGGGTTTTCATGGTGGTCCGACAGCCATAAACGTCAACACCAATCCCAGTGGCTCCAAGCTTCTCTTGCAGGTCCTTTACTTCCTATACACTCTGGTTCTTGTGATACACAATGCGTTTTTCTTTTCTGGGATCTTTGTTGTTAGGAAGATATCATTAATGTTGCTGTGGCTAAGGAAAGAATCGTAAATTTTGGATTCCATCTGCCAAATTAGAAGTCTGTTATTAGAGACTAAGCAATTGTATTGGAATATGCAGATTTGGAGAAGAAGACCAACATGATGGTGAACATCATACAGAACAACGGCGATACATTTGCTGAGAGAGCCGAGACATTCTATAAGAGAAGACATGAGCTCGTAGAGATAGTGAAGCACTTGCACGAATCCTACCAGGCTTTAGCTGAAAAGTACAACCAGCTAAGATCTGAATGGCTTGGTGTTGCTCGTTTAAGATTGTCATCTCCTTCACTTGATTCCTCCAAACAATTCCAGTTCCTCCTCGACTTTTTCAAAGAAAACAAAACTACCACCATGCTTGAAGCGTCGACTTTCTACCCCGAGTTCGTAACCGAAAAAAATTCTGGTACTGAAACTCAAGATATCAGCTTGGAACATGGTGTCTTAAGTCAGACGGAGGCAGGGACTGTTGGAGACAAAAGTCTGAGAAAGATTATAAATGGAAACGATGAAGGTGATGTCAGATTAGAAGGTGAAGAACTGTGGAATGAGTTGAGGCTGAAGATATGGAAACTTATAGAGGAAAATATGCGGCAACAGGCGGAGCTTGCTAAACGAAACGACGAGAAAAGAGAAATCATCAAACATCTTCAATCTGTTGTGAACGAGTTAATGGAAGAAAACAGGGCTTTGAAAAGTTGTCTGCCTGGAAGTCAATCAAGTGCCTCAAAGAGGAAGGATGTTAATTGCATTGGGAAGTTTAATAACTAGAGCATCCGTTGTTAACTCTCTCTAATCTCCATTAACAAATTCGTAAGCCCACTTGCTGGACCATTAGTCAACCAATAATTTTTTGTCTGTTTCGATTATTGTCTCCTTCTTCACTGAATCTGGTAGTTTCTTGCTAAGTTGCCATGTAAACTGTTTACAATTTCCGATGTAATTCCATCATTTCTTGTGAAGGAAGAGGAGGAGGAGAAGTTGGATCATTGTATCAACAGGGTTGAACGAATTACTACTGGCTATTAGCATTTCCAACAATAGTGTAGACATTCAACATTTTGGTTCAATGAGTGAAAACAATTTAGATTTAGTCACAATTCATTGATATACTTGTTCTTTATAGCAAAAAATGGGGGGAGGGTAGCTCTTAAATGATGTACCTTTAAGAAGATCCGATAAAGAGGAGGCCATGTGGAGTCACGGAGACTGCAATCATATGCAGAAACAGAAGAAGAAAATAGGAAGAGAAAGAGGTCATAGGAAGACGAGAAGAAAAGGGTCTTGAAACCCCATTAACAAGATAAGAATTTGGATCAGGTGCTTTAAGAATCGAACCTGGGAAGCCTTAATGTTGTGATCTATGACCAATTGAAGCTACTGTGGTCCCATCTTTATCTATCACTTAGTTACTGAAAGTAACCCTTTCCCATTAAACACTTTTAGTCGGAGATATGTCTACATTTTTTGGATACACAGAACTTTCTTAATCGCTGTTCTTATGACGTATCTCATCAATCCAAGGAAATAGCATACGGCACGCCTCCTTTCCGTTAATCATGATCCATTTGCTTGTCATATGGGACATAACATCTACGTATCGTATTACAATAATAAGGTACGTAGGATAAGGTATAAAATTTAAATGAAAACAACCGGACAACCTTTTAATTGTCCATAGACTCTCAGTTGACAATCATAAAAATGACAGCTTTTATAATCCATCGAAATCTATGTTGATTCTGTTTTAAATGTTGAAAAACAAAAAAGATGAGAAACGTCACTTGTTTCAGGTAGAAGGTTGGTTTATTTGGTAAGACAAAAGTTCAACATGTGCAAAAACCTCAAAAATAGAGAAACGGTCTAACAAAAGCGTCGACTCATTTCTACTGATAAACAAGTTTCTGCAGTTAATTGTCCTCAAAGTTGAAACCTTTGCGACCACTTACCACATCTCCGCATCTCTATCTCAGTTTTCTCTCTCCTACACTAAGATCTGACTCCAGCCTCTTTCTATTTTTAAAGTTTTGAAGTTGGCAAACCTTTGTCTTGTACAACAAACTACAAGCTACCTTATGGACCTCAAAACGGCTGACACCACCGTCTACGCACGCCAATGGAGTAGCGACTCTGGTGGGTCTCCGGTAATGTCGCCTGCAGGCAAAAATCACTCGCGGACTTCTTCAACTTCCGGAATTTCCACCATCAAACGCAACCAGAACTTCGCAGCCAAAGCAGCGGCTCAGCGTCTAGCGCAGGTTATGGCTTCACAAACGGCTGACGACGACGACGACGACGAGGGAGAGGATCTGGGTTTCCGTTATAGTGCACCGCCGCCAGTTTCGCTCTCTAAGAATCTCACTACTACTGCTAAACCTACGAACCCATCTGCTAGAATCAGCAGATCTCCTTCTCCTGCTGTAAAGTCTTGAACTTTTATTGTTTTGTTTCATATCTAGTTGTTCATTGGGCCTTGTTTGAACTTTGAAGCCAAATAGACACTTGGACTAAAATTTTGCATAATGCATTAGTTTTTCAAGGGTTTGAAATAAGAACTAGGTGGAAGCTCAATTCTTATTACTTTTGTTAGTGTGGTTACTAGGGAAGGGAGCATTTGAGGGGCGAGTTTTTGAGTGGAGAACATAGATGTTGATGGTTTGATTTTATTTCGTTTCCTAATTTGGAGCATAGTGTGACCATGAAATTAGTCTTGTATATGGAAATTGAGAAGTTCTTCTTTTAGTTTGTAATAATTTTCTCCAGCTTTTTCTGTTACGAAAATAGAAATGCTTGATGCTTATGATCAGATATAAGTAGTAATTGCAGTTCCAACTATGTAAAGGAGTGGATTTAATAGCACTCGATGACTGGAGTTTGTTTTTGTTTTTGATTTAGTTACCTCGGAATTTAGGAGAGGAAGCTCCGGTTTCAGCTGGAAGACCATCAATGGCTTCTCGGACAGTGCCACCTGTGCCACCTAGTAAAGGGTCACTAAGGACAGCGGTTTCTTTACCACCGCTAGATCCTCCCAGAAATGTACAAAAAGATAGCAAACGGTAGAATAAATGGATTGATTGTTTAAACTGGAATGCATGTCTCGTTTCTCTTGTTACAGCTGGATTTAGCCTTTATGTTACTTTTTTGTTTCTTTATGTCTACTGTATCAATTTTACATGTAACAAGAACAAAACTTTACATGTATCTTCTAGGAATTTGGAGTTTTTGGTGTCACTCACTAACTTCCAAAGTTACACTCACTTATCTTGGATGAAAGAAAGCCAGAAAGTAAAGATCTCAGTTTATGCATAGAAAAGTAATTACGCTGGAAAGTGATTTTACTGTGACCCCCATTGAGTTTGTATCCTGGCTTCTAGGAACCAACCTACCATGTAAACCCTTGGCTTCGGCTGGCATTTCTTCAAAAATGACCTAGCTCTTACGTGGCCTTTGTTTTGATTGGGGTCAACTTATCCTTTCTTGAGAGAGCATAGGAAGAAGTGCTTCCAGAATTTGAATTTTGGAGCCATTTTTTAATGCTTTTCCTGCTTTGATAACCTTGTTAGTAGTTTCGTTGCTCAGCTGCAACCCTTATATTAGATAGTTGCATGACTGCAGAAACTAGTATTTGATATGATACTACGACTTGAGAAATTTAAATTGGAAAATTGCAGATTTCTATCAGATATTGCACATTTTAACTCAAAAGATGCTGGAGATCAACGTGAAGCATCTACGCTTCGTGATGAAGTATGTTAATTTTCTATCTTCACTTGTCTTGTATGAATGAAGTTATTTTCTTACTTGCGAGAAAAAAGTTAAAAATAATGTTCAACTATGTTTTAACATGATACTGGCATATATTTGCAGCTTGACATGCTACAGGAAGAGAACGAAAACATCCTTGAGAAGGTACTGTTTGCTCTATCCTTCTGCCAGTAATGCTCATCTGGATATGATGCATTACATCTAAATGAAAGCAAATTTGATTTACAGCTCAGGCTTGAGGAATCGAGATGTGAGGAAGCAGAGGCTAGAGTTAGGGAGCTTGAGAAACAGGTAATTGGTTTGCTTCCCCATCGGCATAGTTTGATGATATTTATATTCTAGGTATGTTGCATGGATTATGGTTGGCCTTCTTATTAGGGCATGGAGCATGACCAAGGTGCAAAACTATATTTTTATGTCTTCCAAAATGTATATAGCATGACAGCCCTTTTCCTAATTTTGTAGTTTTTCTACCTTATTACTCCCTTCTTTGGATGTGAATACACTGCTTTATTCTTGCTTTGGACTTTAGGTTGCTTCTTATGGGCAAGGAGTGTCTATGGATGCTAAATGGTTGAGTAGGCAAGTCATTACCCAAATAACTCTTGTTTTTCTGATATTTCTTTTTCAGTATTTAGCTTATGAATTATTTGGCTACCATTTGCAGAAAGGAAGCTGCACTGCGTGAGCGAGAGGTATTAAAATGCTTGAAATCTTGCTGGATGTGTGACTAACCTAGTTATTATTCAGTACTGTCACTAACTTGTAATGGGAGCACAAGACATTCATTCCAAGCTGAATGATTTTAACAAAAATGAATGAATCTCGGTGCACTGTGCTTTATTGCTTCTTCCCTCCTCTTCTTCCTTTCCGGCTTTTCGTTCCTGCTTGCGAGGCTTAGACTCAGCGTTCCGGCTTAGTTCTTTCCTTTTTCATTGGGGGAGTTGGTTCTTAGGCTAACAAAAGAGTGAATTTTCATGTTTGTTCTATCTGATTGGGGGCTTGATTATATGGTCGGATAAAAGATATTCAGGAAGCTTTTGTAATGGAACTTTTAAAAGTGAAAGAATCCACAAAAGTCATTATCTCAACTTACAGGCTGCACTTAAGGATGCAAAACAAAATCTTGCAGCAGATAAGGAAATTGCATCTATTCGGTCTGACATGGAGGTAAGGATAATTATGGATGCTTTTTGAAAGATGGATTCTGTATTTCCTTCATTATGTATGAAAAGATTAATAGTACTGACGCTGATATTTTTTATTTAATTGCTTAAATCAGTATGCAAAAGAAGAGGCTGCAACTGCAATGCAACAACTTGTTGGAGCTGAATCTGAAGTAAAGGCCCTCCGGACTATGACGCAGAGGATGATTTTGACTCAGAGAGAAATGGTTTGTACTTTAGGTGGTGGAAATGGCATAATATTGCAGACCGTTTTTTGACTGAAGTTTAATTTCAGGAAGAAGTTGTTCTTAAGAGGTGTTGGCTTGCACGCTACTGGGGCTTAGCTGCTAGTTATGGTAATGTCTATCTTTATATTTTAACTGTTTGTTTCATTTGTTTTTCATGAAATTGAGGAAATAGCTGTGCATTTACAAAGATCCCTTTCCATCTTAACGGTGTGCTATTATGATATTGATGAGAATTAATCATCTAATTAAAGATTGAAGCCTCTGATGGAACTTAGTTTCTATATACAGAATCCCGATGCTGTTAACTAGATTTGTTGAATAATGTAACACAATGTGGGCAATTCTATGTTGGTAATATACTTGTGCCATTTTACTTGCTTCTTGTCCGAGCTAAACGTTTAACATAATGAAAATACCCATATCCTGTTCTTTTTTCTGAAGTGGACAAAATATTTGGTTAACATTTTACTTCTTACTAATTTTTTGATGAAAATATTTTCATTTTTGTAGGTATCTGTGCAGATGTTGCTGTATCAAAGCATGAGTACTGGTCATCCTTAGCACCTCTTCCATTTGAGGTTGTTCTTTCTGCAGGTCAAAAGGCCAAAGAGGAATGCTGGGACAATGGTTAATACTACCAAGGCTACTGTTTATGGCCTCTCTAGTCAATCCATTAGATTTTGTTGCCTGTATCGATCTGTTTTTCTTTTTCTACCCTGTCTTAACTACCTTTGACATCTAATAGGTGGTGATGATGATGAGAAGCGAAGCAAACTTGATCAGGACCTGGGTGATCTAACTGGTGAAGGAAATATTGAAAGCATGCTTTCTGTAGAAATGGGGTTAAAGGAACTTGCTGCACTGAAGGTTTGCTCACGTGCTTGTTTTGTTCCAGCTTATGCTCCTTATGTGTGATATGAAGCCTTTCTTTTCTACTCTTAAGGTTGAGAATGCTATTGTGCTTGCATTGGCCCAACAGAGACGATCTAATGCTGTTCGATCATCACTTTCAGGTACGAATTGCCTGACCTAGTTATGCTTGGCTTAGTTCTTTTCTACTGGCAGATCTAATTGATAGATTTTCTTCTTTCTTGAAGTTGCGTTTCTTGAAATGGCATCCAAGTGGCATGTTTTGAAGCCACATTTTTGGCTTGCTTCTGCACCATATACCATACTTTCTTCTACGTTGAAATGTTTGTTCGACTGGTGCCAACTTAGTGCTTATCATTCATTATTCTTTCAGATCCTAAATCTCCAGGGGATCCGAAGTTCATGGAAGCATTTGGTAAGTCGGGCTAAGGGGTAGTACCTACTACATTGCGACTTGTTAGCCTTGTATAGTAGCCACAAGGACTGCCATCTCTCATAAAAATTGGTAGCATATGGATGACTTAAGATCTGACGATAACTTTAGTAACATTTCATGTTTCGAATTGCAGAGTTAAGTCCAGAAGAATCAGAGGATGTTCTTTTCAAGGAGGTGGGGAATTCCTTTCAGAACTATCCATCTGTGATCTTGTACATGTGTATGGCATAAGTTTGTTAAAGATCTGATTTTCAATGAATGCATTCAGTTTTGTAAACCTTAAAACTCATGGCTTACAAATCCTCCCAAATGAAAACATGTTTTGATTTTTGTAACCTCACTCATGGATTACTAATTCGTTAATAATATGCATTTCAGAAATAAGAAATCTTTTGCAGCTGTTCAATGGCAAAGAAAAATTAAATGCTGATTTACATGTTTAAATTACTTCTTAGGCGTGGCTGACATATTTTTGGAAAAGAGCCAAAGTCCGTGGGATAGAAGAGGACAGAGCCAAAGAGCGACTGCAGTTCTGGATCAATCGCAGCGGACACTCACCAAGTTCATATGATGCTGTTGATGGTAAGGCTAAATACTCACCGCATTTGAGTTTGTCACCATTCTGAGGAGAATGCAACTGGTCCTTTGCCTTCTATCGGATGGATACTAACATAGGAGTTTACTGTCTCAGTTGATCAAGGCCTAATGGAGCTCAGGAAGTTGGGAATAGAGCATCGACTTTGGGAAGCCTCTCGCAAGGAGATCGATGGGGCTAGTTGATCTGAGTATGTGGGCCTGAGATAATCTTTACTGTCTTTGCAAGCTTCATGTTCAGTTGAATGAGGCCAGTGGTAGCAATTTGAACTAAAGATAATCTTGCAGAGAAAACTTTTTTGAGTTTCCACTTCTTTTGTTGGTAATGTGCGGTGACAATGTGTGGTCATGTTGGTCCAAGATGTCTATGTAATCAAGTTGAGCTTCATTCTTTGAACGATGTCATCCCGATAGCATCCTGATACATACTAATAGCAGTCGGCATCTCTCAAGAAAGACTC
>JAOSBN010000003.1:7008813-7031684 GCA_027563595.1 Erythroxylum suave
TTCATTCTTTGAACGATGTCATCCCGATAGCATCCTGATACATACTAATAGCAGTCGGCATCTCTCAAGAAAGACTCAGTGCCCACTAAACCTCGTCCAAAGATATGCATCCAATGCAAAAAAATAATAATAAAATAATAATAATAATTTCTTGCTTCATCCCATTTTATTGCTATTCATAAGTAATAAAATAATTATTATGAGGAATAGAATATACTGGGTATTATTTTGTTTGGATTATTAAATTTTTTTATGTCAGTTTAATTTGAAAATGTAATCTTGGAATAACAAAGAAATAACTAACAAAAAAAGGAAAATATTATTATTGTTATTATTATTATTATACATATATTTATGTATTGTTATCATTATTATTATAGTTATTATTATTAAATTTATTATTTTATCAATTATATTTATAATTTATTAATTTTATTATTATTATACATATTTTTTGTATTATCATTATTGTATTTATTATTATTGTTAAATTTATTGTTATTATTATTACTTTTCTACTTATTATTATTCTTATTATAATTAATTTAATTTATATTATTATTATTATTATTATTCTCATTAATTTCACTATTATTATTATTACTTTTCTACTTATTATTATTCTTATTATAATTAATTTTAAAATTTATTTATTATTATTATTAAATTCTTTATTATTATTATTATTATTGTCATTAATTTTTTAATTGTTATTATTATTAGTTTTATTTTTTATTATTCTTATTAATAATAATAATAATTGTTAATTTTCTATTAATTATTAATTTTATTATTATTAATTTATAATAATAATAATAATAATAATAATAATAATAATAAATAAATAAATTATTATTATTATTATTTATGGTATTCTTTAGCTATTTCCCATAATTAGGAATAATAAAACCTCAAAATGATTATTTTTGTTCTCTTTTTCTAATCAAACTGAAAAATACCTAAATGGTAGGAATAAACTAGGAATAGTACTCGGTCTACTCGTCTACTCCACATCGAAACAGGTAATCAATCCGTCGTGATATAGCACTTTTGACGTATGAAGTGGTCAAAATGGCCATCTTCTACGTACTGCATAGTGAACGAAAAAAGCAAAAAAGAATGTGAGCACCAATTGCCAATCCTTAACTAATACTGACCCCAAATAATTAGCACGGGAATGAATGCGTAAAAGCAAAGGTTTCTAGTGGAACTCTTTTCCTGGTTCTTGCAGCTGAAGGTGTACGTAAGACAGCCAACCACCGTGACCTTTTCTTGTCATTTTTCACTGTGGAACTTTGTGAGATGGCGCTTTGGAAATTGTCTGGATGTGGCACCCCCTTTCTGCTCTGTAATTCTATATGGACACGCCGCTCATGGCCCTCGCCACGCGTTGCAGGTCTTGTTCTTTGCCCCTGTTATTGGTAATCTGTGTATATAAAATATAGAGGTTGACAGAAAGTACATAGCCAAGCTGATGCTTCAACGTTTGATGGGCATGTGCTGCTTCGATAAATCATCTCTAAGCTGATGCTTCAACGTTTGATGGGCAAGTGCTGCTTCAATATATCATATTATAGTCAGTCTCATCATCCAAGGCACAGGCATACCCTAAATATTGTTTCTTTTGGTGAAATAGAGAAAGGTAACGAGCCTGCAATTCTAAAGTTAACTTTGACCTAATCCATTATCCACCAGTTTTACACTTTCTGATCAATGTCATGGTCCCAACTTTATTTTTCTAACCAACCACTAGCACCTTTTCCTATTGGCTAAATTATACTATAAGTCGTACGTGTTTCAAGTGTGGCTCTGCTTCCCCTGTTCTCTCTTTATATGTTTTGTATTTTTCTTGGTAATTGTCATCATTTGAAATGATTACAAGGGTTATGTTTTTGAGTGCTCTTCTTCTAAATACACTTTAACATCTCCTAATCTTCAAGGTGTGAAAGTTTGGAAGGTAGCTTCATTATGCCAAGTTCCGCGGGATTTGCCTTTTGTCCCCAGAAATATTTTAGTTTCTTGGCTTGAGGTGAAATTTTGTCAAGTGGGCATGCGTCCACTGGTCCATTCATTAATAATTTTTAATTTTTTATCTCCAGCATGCTCTAGTGGACTTCATCCATGCTGCCCCTCCTTGACCACATTATCACATCATTCGCAAACAGAGTCAGAAGGACAGAGAGAAAGAAAGAGCTTAGGAGAGCATTGCAGTGTCCTGATTTCAGCATTTCTTTTTGGTTTCTTTTGAACTTGCTTCGGTATCATCAATACAGTTCGTTCTTATCCATTTGATATTAGTAGCTTTCCTCGTAAAGTTAGATAATCTTAATTATATTTTTATTTTTAAAAATAATTTATTGATTAAATTAGATAATCTTAATTATATTTTTATTTTTAAAAATAATTTATTGATTAAATTACGTAATTTAATTTAAATAAAGATAATAAAATGGTCTAATAAATGATCTAAATCAATAAGTCAAAGTTTAAGTGAAAAATAAATCTCAATCAGTATAGGCCAGACCTATATTGAGTCTGTGATAGGGAAACCCAATATAAAAGTTATATATGTAGAGGTTAAGGTCTTCTGCAGTTGCTTATATCATTCGTAAACATAAAGATTATTTAATCAATTAAGAGAGCTTACGTTTTGAGAAAACTGTAAAAAAAAATTAGCCACATTTTGGTGAACAATTCTAGTGAAGACTGCGGTGGATTCATACTCGTTTCGACTTTAGAAAGCTCATTTGAAATTATGGAACTAAAATCAGGTATTTTTTGCATTTCTTCATTTATTGCCCTTTCACGTTCGATCCAGAATATGTAACTAAGGTATTATTACGTGTTACACATGGTATCAGAGCGTTGATGTGATCGGGTGGTTAAAAACGAAGATTTTTTAGTTTTTTCTTCACAAGATTTTCGGAGAGTTAACTTATGTTTCTTGGTTTTTTCTTGCTTTTATTGCATAAAATTGGTATAAATGTATTTAACGTTGAGAAACGGATTGAAAACTAACCTGAGAGTGCAAAAAATCAGCTTGAAACTTGCCAAAAATAGCCCATACAGTCGGAGGAGATGAAGACCGTTAGCACACACGCCAGATGACGCATAGTGACCTCCCCGAGGGCAGTTAGTCTAGCATGCATGGTGCAACGGCGACCACACACGCCAACGTCAATAGGCGCGTTTGAGTGTCATCGCCCAGGCTGGCGCGACGGCTGACATTAGTCATATAGAATTGCTACAGTGTTTAAAAAAATACAAAATTTTCAAATTTCCCATAAGAGTACCTTAGGGTGTTTTGGGTCAATTTCCGAATGTGAGAAATTTATAAAGTAAAATTTTCTAATTTTCTGGATTTATTACATTAGTAATAAATTAAAGTTTAACTCTAGAAAAAGAATTAAGGCATTCTGAATTTGATTTCAAGTGAATTTTCATGTTTTGGACATCACATGAGGGAGATACTTCAAGTTTTCGTGTCTCCGGTCTCCTATTCAATGTTTGGGATAACATGATAGTTACTCGAAAAAGGGATTAAGATATTATGAAGCCATTTTTGAGTGAATTTTTGTGTAACGAACTTGCTATAAGGGAGATATATGAGGTTCTTATGTCTCAAAAGGCAGTCGGTTCAGTGTCTAGTAATGCACGATAGTCGTTCTACTGAGATTTTTCTTTAACGAAAGTCTTTAATGAAGTTTTCAGAGATTGTCTTCAACACGAGTATATGACAATGAGACAATGCATTTGGGTTTTTGCATTCATTGATGTTACATTATCATAAATCATATGTCCATCAATAATGTGAGGATAATATAAAAATGTATATCTTGTGTTTGTGGACTTTTTGAGTGCTGATCAGGATGTAGTCACTAAAGTGGCTTTTCAAGTCAGTATTTTGAATTGTTCTGCTTACATGTAGGGGGATGTCTCTGATTTTATATTTAGTTATTCTACCTAAAGGTGTTGGCCTTACATAACATTTTGAGATGTGCATAACGACATTAGATAGGGAAAAGTTGTTGCTCAAGTGATCTATTCGCCCAAAGGTGGTAGTGTCATGAGAGTTGATAATTTGTACTTTGATCACTTTTATGTAGAGGTCTAGTTACATATATTATGTATTCAGCCCACAGGTATTTCATAATATGTGTGACCGAATTTTCAGTAAAGATATTGTTTAATGGCTTTGAATATCACTGTCGTCCTACATTTATGTTGATTTAATTAAAGTTACTACACAGTTACCTTTTCGGTCAATAATATCAATGTCACCATTGAAACCTTGACCGGTTTCAATACAAAGAAGTAGACAGAGGATGTATTGAATGCTATGAAGATAACTGAGGTTAATATGCCCATACAGAAGGATAAGCCATCTCCACTTCCATCCATGAGCTCGAGAGCTTATAAAGTGGCCTATGAAGCCTGGGATTGGTCTAACAGATTATGTTTTAAGACCATTAAGAAATCTATTCCTATCCATCTGTTAAGTGGACTTCCTGACATAGACATAGCGAAGTAATTTCTCGGTAATGTTTTCCAGAGGTACATAGTTAATATTGAGACAAGTGCCTTGATGAAAGAATTATTCTCTATGAGGTATACGGGAGAAGGGAGAGTAAAGGAGTACATATAAAAAATGATCTATCTTCACAGTAGACTAAAGACGTTAAACATTCCTCTTCCTGATGTCTTCATAGTTCACCAGACTCTGAATACACTCCCTGTAGAATTTAGCAATCTAGTGATGACATATTATTCACAGGATGAAGAATGAGACTTCAACGCTTCAATTGCTCATTGCGTTACTGAGAAGGAGAAACTTAAGCCTGGTACTCTTACAGCCCTCGAAGCAACTAAAGAGAAGGCAAAGATGACGCTCGATAAGATCAAAGGTAGAAAGACTAAACCTTCTCCATATATTGATGCTAGTCAATCCAATGCTGGTAAAGGTCCGCATGATATAAAGAAGCTAGCAGCATAAGGCCTAAAAAGAAAGACTGTGGCCATCAGATAACTCATTGGATTATCAATTTACGAATCTGATTTGCGATAATCACATTAAGTACTTGGTAGCTATATAATGGAGTATCTGAGCAAGGTGCTTCCACAATGAAGGGCTTCATATCCAGAATAAAGCCAAAAAAGGAAAGGAGAAACTGATGGTTCACAGTAATGAAAAAGTGGATGAAATATCTGTAAGGGAATGTATGAGCTGAACCTTGCTGCAAGGTTCATTATAGTTTTTACATAACATATTTTATATGTGATCTTTGTATCAATTATAGACAAAGAAGGTTGACGTTTTGTATTTAATGCTTTTGTTGTACAATTGTGTTTAATGCAAAACATCATGGTACAACTTTCTTGTCATGTGGTTTGTATAGAATGTATCCTACCCCGAATTAGATATATGCTTCTTCGTATCTTGCTAAATAAGTTATGAAATGAAGAACCCTAATGAATGAAAAGTCATACATAGTTTGGCAATAAAAAGTTTAAGCTGCATTTCCAGAATTAGGGTTGAGAAATTGATTAAGGAAAGCATTTCTCAATTCTAGATTATGATGATCTGGGAAGTGGGAACATTTGTTGACAGTCAACGGGGTAAGTTCACTAATAAGGATATTAAAGTCAACTCATGTTCCTGACTTGTTAAGTTTGATACATAAAGATATCAGAAGACCTTATACAATTGCATTATGCAATTTCAAATGTATTCTAACATTTGTTGATGATTATCCCCATTATAGTTATGTGTTCTTGCTTAAAGAATGAAGGTTGAGAACCAATTGAAAAAATTCATCTCGATAGTCAGTTTTGACCACAAAGGAGACTATCATAGCAAACATGGTGTTTTAGGACTTGAAAAGGTTCGTTTGCCAGATATTTGGAATCAATTGGAATAATGACTTAATTCACTATGCCGAGTAGTTCTAAGCAAAATGGTGTGTTGCTAAAAGGCATAACTGCACCCTAAGGGACTTGAAAAAGTTGATGTAGAACAAGGCTATTATACGTAATTATCTAGAAGTTTGGAAACTCAGCCTTGCACGCATTCATGTACGAGGCTACCTATTAGGGTTATATAATCCTTATAAAGAAAATTTACATACTCATTCCATTCATTATTAATTACTAAAGTATCCTGATCACTTTAAGGCTACAGATCTTACTGTAGAGAAGGAGGGGTCAGAATAGTGGAATCATAAATAACTAAGTTTTTGGAATACGATGTCTATGATGATGGTGGGCCCTTTGACCCATTAGATGATAACAGGTTGGATACTACAGTTATTATGTACCTGCCACTCATACAGTTAAATTCGATGGATCTAGATCTTTGTACAGTGTCTATACAGGAAAATGATTTCAACCTGTACACACAAAGGTTCCAGGGGGTATAAGTTCTAATGCAATTATGAAGATTCGCCAGCGTGAGATGACTTGTTATCTTATCTGATTACGTAGTCTATTAGGTGAACATGACTATGATATTAGACATGTTAGGAATCCAATTACTTTTACAGAAGTTATTTTTGAACTTAATGTAAAATTGTGATGGGTTGCAATGACTGATGAGATGCAAGTCATAAAGCATAGTAAGGTTTGGAAGCTAGTTGATTTTGTAGTAGAACTATAAAAATGTCAGTTGTAAATAAAGTTTTAAGACTTAAAGGATTTTATGATAAAGTTTAGTAGTTTAGGGGCTCGCTCAATTGCCCGATGGTTCACTCAGAGAGAAATGTTGACTTTAATATTACTTTTTTTCTCGTATCCTCGAAGGATATATGTTGAGTGATTATGATAATTGTAACTCATGATGATATAAAGTTACATCAGATGGTTGTCAAAACCGCTTTCTTGAATAAAGACCTTTATAAAGTGATCTATATGTTACAACCTGAAAGATTTCAGGATCTAGATGGAATTGACATGTTTTACATGTTATGCAGATTAATATATGATTTAAATCAAATCTTCTAAAAGTGATACCTTACATTTGATAAGGTTTTACCTCTTTTGGCTTCATGAAAAATAAAGTTAAAAAGATACTTATACTATGAGGTCAGGGAGAGCAAAGTTATCTTCCTATTATTGCTTGTGGATGGTATATTACTTATGTCAAATTACTTGACCATGTTGTATAAGGTTAAGCAACGTTTGGTCGAGGTCTTTGACATAAAGGACCTTGGAATTTCATCTTTTGTCCTAGTTATTCATATTTACTGGGACAGATCTTAACACTCATCATACCTCTCACAGAGTGCATACATTGAGTATATATTATAAAGGTTTAATACGGTTAATCGCAAACCTTTCGTAGCACCTATCTCTCATAGCAAGAGATAATCATTGGCACAGTATCCAAAGAATAAAGTAAAGAGAGATGTTATGAGGAATGTTTCGTATTCTAGTATAGTTGATAACCTAATGTATACTCAGCTATATACTAGGCAGGACATTGCATTTATTGTTTGACTGTTTAGTTAGTTTTTGGTTAACCCAAATGAAATGGAGTCAAATGAGTGTTGAGATAATTAAAACTAATCAAAGATTAGATATTGACATATAGAAAAGTCAATATACCAAACCTTGTAGGGAACTTGATTCTAAATAAGCTCTGTGTCTGAATGATCGAAAGTTCACTCAAGTTTACAGTTTTTTTAAGTTTGTAGATAGTACAATGTCGTGAAAGAGTGTCAAGTAGACACGGGTGATTTTCTCGACCATGCATGCAGAGTGCATGCTATGGGGCTGCTTCATAAATAATTTAGCTCAGAAATTTGATTTCTTAGTTGTCTATAGTTGATTCAATGGCTAGACCTATTCGATTGTAATGTGATAATCAAGCTATTGTGTTGTTTAATAACAAAATTGAATATCACAAGGTCTTAGCATTTTGAGATCAAATATTTGACCATGAAGTAGTTGATACGAAAAGGTGACATTAAGGTTGGGAGTATTTAAGGACTAAGGAACCATAAGTCGATTCTTTAACTAAAGGACTTGAACCACTTTTGTTTGGAAGAAAGTATATAGTATGAGTATTTTGAAGTCCTTAGATACTACTAGTTAGGGGGTCATTATGTTTACTCCATATACATTTGTACATTTTGATGTATTATGATAGTATGATGGTTCATCAATAAAGATGATCATTGTTTATACTAAGTAATACTTGTTATCATACATTGTCACAACACATATAAAAGTCTTAAGATTTGTGTCAATCTTAAGCATTTAAAGGTCATTAGGCATATATAAAAATTAACCTTTAGCCTATGTCATTTAGATGAATACAATTTTATACGGATATTCTCGAAGTTTCACATGACATAGGGGGATATAAGTTTTTAATCCTACAAAAGTTCTTTAATGCAGTTTAGCATTGGAGAATATAAATGTTTTCTCTAATGTTGTTTAGCATTTGGTGAGAGGAAACAAGTTTTCTCTAATGTTGCTTAGCATTCGGTAAGAGAAAACAAGATTTCTCTAATGCCGTTTAGCATAAAGTTGGAGAAATCAAGACTTACAAACAAAGATGATATAATTTAGATCATACATGTATCATCTTAGTTTGTCACACTTCATTTCCATTCATATTAGTGAGGTATTAGATATGCATGATTGTATTGGATTTGTGTCGCATATGACACATGCATTTGATACTTTTCAGTATTAAAAGCCTTGCAGGATGGAATGATAGAATTTCATTATCTTTGGATCAAATGTTTTATTTTTAAACTTAATCAACCAATACAATAGTGTAGCTAAACCAAGTTTTTAAATTGTTTTAAAAGTTGAGTCAAAACCACAATTAAGTATTCTCTGAGGGGGGAGAATGTTGGACATTTTTTACTTTTCCTATAAAGTTGAACAACATTAAATTACATTTTTGGTTTTTTAAATAACTTATTGGTTAAGTTATGTAATTTGATCTAGATAAAAATAATAAAGTGACCTAATAAATGATCTAAATCAATAGGTCAAAGTCTGGGTAAAAAATGGATACCGATCAGTCAGGACCAGACCCTATATCGAGCCTGTGATAGGGAAGCCTAATATAGAAGTTATATATATAAAGATTAAGGTCTTCTGCAGTTGCTCACATCATTTGTAAGCATAAGGATTCTCTGTTCCATTAAGAAAGTTTACGTTTTAAGAAAAGTGTAGAAAGATGTTGATCTCGTTCCGGTGAACAGTTTCAGTAAAGACGACAATAGATTTGTGCTCATTTCGATTTCGAAAAGCTCGTTAGAAGTTATGGAACCGAAATCAAGTATTTTTTACATTTCTTCGTTTATTGCCTTTTCACCTTCGATCTGATATTTACGTAACTAAGGTATTATTATGTGTTACAGTTAACTCCTCTTGTGAGGATACGCTCTTATGCAAATAGTTTCGACCACTTATAAATTACACTAGCCTCGCCTTTCGAGATATTGAACTCTGTTTTCTATATTAATATGCTGAGATTCAAAAGATTATGATGTAAAGATTGAAGATATGCTAGAATTGAAAAAATAGGAAAAGATTAAAGGGAATCTTACTTCTGCTGGGGTGTTCCAGTTATGTATTATATTGTCAGGCATGTCCATGGGGCGGAAAAAAAAAAAAAGCAAGTAAAGAAGTCCCATTATTATTCAAGAAAGTGATTTAGCTTTTGCCCTATAGCATTTGTAAACAGAAATCCACAAAAGGGCTGTTCGATGAGAAGGAAAAGGATAATTATAATTCAAAACTTTCATATTGTAAAAGATACTGAAAAGCTTACACAAGCTTCATAATGCCCTTTATTTGCAAGGCACATTTCCCAACCATGTCCACCTTACAAGCAACTCCTCTGTCTTATAAATATAATATAAAAAGTGATCTGATAACTCCTAAGAAGCAGAAATGTTTGTTTCACACGTTCTGATATAAATATTACAAGACAATCGGTTTAGACTTCTTCATGTAAAGTCACAGACTGTAATACCTTATCAAGCTAGTTGCGATTTTGAGAACGTATCAAGATTTTGCTTTATTATGTTCCTTCCCCACGGAAATAATGAGGAATCCAATTGCCCTTACTATCCGGAACAGAGGTTTTCTGCCAATATATATAACACGAGTAGAAAACAAAAAGGATAAAGAGCAATTGTCACAAATCACTACCGTCTGATCTGACACCAACCACCACTACTACTCAAAAAACACTCAGGCGCGATGCTCTTCCATGGGCCATAGGGCCCATTATTAGACTAGAGACTAGAGAGGGGAAGGGAAGGAGGACAGGTAAATGGATTGGCTTGAGCACCAAGAAAAAAAAAATCACTTTTACAGAGACGGAAGGAAAGAAAGACATCTGAAGAGAGACAGGTCAAGGAAAGCAACCACAGCAAATATTCTTCTTATTTGAGTATGCATTGAAATCACATCCACATTTATCATTACAAGAGATTTTCAACTTCAATCAAAAGCCAAGTGAGCTCCATTAACAAAACACAACCATCGTATTAACCTAGTCTTCCAAAAAGAAATCACGTGAATGTCTATGTCATAATAGCTTCGCAGTACTTGAATTGACTGTGATATACTTCAGCCAGTTGGCCTTTATCCTCCAGGCCTAATGACCGAACCCAAATTTTCGTTCTAGGAAAACCAAAAAAGTCTCCATTTGCAAGTTTGGTCTCATGTATCATGATTCTGTTCCTCTGCTCATTCCCTAGTTGGGAAAAGAACATTTTTTTTAACTCTGAGAAAGCTAATGTAGCTAAGATAGGTTGTCGTATTCACCAAACTATTGGCTTGACTCTGCTATGGTAGAAAGGAGAAGAATACCTGAAAAAGGCTCCTTTATTGGAAACATACTGTATCATACCAAAGTTGATATTGTTACTGAGTATTTCTTTTTGCTATCTAAAAACTAAAAAGACAAAACACATGGATGAAGCATCTGTGACTTCTGCTATAAAATTCAAAACTTTAAAGCACATTCTCTGTTTTCATTTTCAGTAGACAGCCACCGTGGTTGCTGACTGGGACCCCAAGTCAGAAGCACAGCTCACTCCCGTTTGTTTCTTCTTCTCCGAAGGCTTTCAAACGGACACCTTAGATAATACATGTACGTATAAAGCTAGTACACAAAAAACACATTCCCCTTTTACTCTTTATATAATGCACCCCCACTGAGCAACAACTTAGCCACCTCTCTCTTTCTTTCTTGTCCTTTCTCTGTATTTGCATTCTCTTCCTCTGGGTTCTTTCCCGTTCAGTGTGAAACCATGCCTAGTATTCCAAGGAAAGAAATGGCATTGGGTTTAATTGTGCTTCAGCTATGGTTTTTCCTGGTTGTTGAGTCCTGTCCTTGCCTGGTCGATATAATTGCTTGGTTACCTGGTCAACCTCCTGTCGGATTCCTGCAGTATTCAGGTTATGTGACCGTAGATGCAAAGAAGCAGAAAGCTCTGTTTTACTACTTTGTTGAAGCAGAAGTTGATCCAGCTTCCAAGCCTCTTGTTCTTTGGCTAAATGGAGGTTTCATATTCTAAGTCCTTGCTCATTGTTCTTGTAGATTTTCGATTCTTTTCCATTCACAGGCACGAAAAGATTCTGCATTATTTTTTCCGTAATTCATCTTTAAATACTGTTATTATTATTATTATTATTTTGCAGGGCCAGGTTGTTCTTCTTTAGGAGTTGGGGCATTTTCTGAGAATGGACCCTTTAGACCGAGCGGACAGGTTCTCGTCAGGAACCAGTATAGCTGGAACAAGGGTAGGTCACTAGGTCTGTTTATTGTTTGAAGAATTTACAAAGCAATGATCTTTAGCATGCACTTTTTCTCTTTTTGCATTGCAGAGGCCAATATATTGTATTTGGAGGCACCAATTGGAGTTGGTTTCTCTTATTCTGTTGACAACTCCGCTTATGATGCTGTAAATGACAAAGTCACTGGTAGGCTTAGACAGATTCTGATAACCTCATTGAAGTTTTATCAGCTTCTTTAATTTGCTTTAGCGTTTAAGACATAGAAACGAATATCTTTCCGGGAAGGTATTCAAAATATTTTGAATTGCACAAGACACAATTTTTTGTATATCAAAGATTCAAAGTCGATTTATTTTCCATTTCTTTTTATCTTTTCATTTGTCTTCTTCTTCTACTTCTTCTTTTTTCCCCTTCCTTCTCTCTCTCTCCCTGCAATTTCTGGAATTTGCTTTTGAATCTTTAGAGTTCACTGAACATAGATACTCGAAAAGAATGTTCTGCATTTTCCTATTTTACAGATGTGCTGTCTTCATTGCTTCATATGCTTCTTTCTATTGTTCTGTTTCTGAGTTGACCAAAAGGTCATATCTTTCAATATGGAACTGTCTTGTCTTTGCTACGTACAGCCACGGATAACCTGGAGTTCTTGCAAAACTGGTTTGTCAAATTTCCACAGTACAGAAACAGAAGTCTTTTCATCACAGGAGAAAGTTACGCTGGTACTAGTCAAGCTGCTTAGAAACAACTTATCTTCTTTCCTTTCTTTGAAAAATAGATATAAGTTGGAAGGGAGTAACACTTTGGTTTTGATTAAACTAGGTCATTATGTGCCTCAATTGGCAGACCTCATGCTTCAATTCAACAAGAAGGAAAACTTATTCAATCTAAAAGGAATTGCTGTAAGTCCAGCTAAAAGGAACCAACCTTTCAAGACATTCATTTCTTGTCATGGTTAGTTGGAATCCATGCAAGATTCATGCTTTTCTCCATTGGATTGCAGCTGGGAAATCCCGTTCTGCAGTTTGCTACAGACTTCAATTCAAGGGCTGAGTTCTTTTGGTCTCATGGACTGATATCAGATACAACTTACAAAATGTTCACTTCAGCTTGTAACTACTCACGATATGTAAGTGAATACTATAGAGGTTCAGTTTCTCCTGTCTGTTCAATGGTCATGGGACAAGTGACTAAAGAAACCAGTAGGTTCGTGGACAAGTATGACGTCACTCTTGACGTTTGTATATCATCAGTGCTTGCACAATCTAAAGTCATTTCTCCCGAAGTAAGTGGAAGTCTTCATCACAGGAAAATTTTATGTTTCCTTCGCTTTTCCGTTCTACATATGTGCTAAACTTAGTATGTTTACTTACAGTTTACTTTATCTCTACAGCAAGTTACAGACAACATAGATGTATGTGTGGAAGATGAAACAGTGAATTATCTAAACAGGCCAGATGTGCAGATGGCTCTTCATGCAAGGCTTGTAGGGGTCCGTCGGTGGGCAGTTTGCAGCAAGTAATTATTTTATAAATATAGTAACTTATTCAGAGTTTTCGTGCACGTCCATATTCTAAGACAATGCTCTTCCTTTGTCTCTCTGTTTTGGCTGGGTTGTTTGATAATATATTTCATTGTTCATGACAGTATCCTTGATTATCAGTTTCTTGACGTGGAGATACCAACAATTAACATAGTGGGGGAACTCATCAAGGCAGGAGTCCCAGTACTGGTCTATAGGTAAATGCCTTTGACAATATTTTTCAGTTTTATGATCTCTTGCAAAATTTAAAAATTGACAGTAATAATGGAGGCTAATGGTTTGCTACCTTCAACACAGTGGAGACCAAGATTCTGTTATACCATTGACCGGAAGCAGAACATTAGTTGATGGATTGGCCCGGGAATTGGGACTCAGAACCACTGTGCCTTACAGAGTTTGGTTTTCTGGGCAGCAGGTAAGCCCTCGTAAAAGACAAAATTTTGAGCATATAAACATGGATAACTGGGTGTAAGGTTGGGATGAATATTGATTTCTCAACCTCAGGTTGGTGGCTGGACTCAAGTATACGGTGATATCCTATCTTTTGCGACTATAAGAGGAGCATCCCATGAAGCTCCATTTTCTCAGCCTGAAAGGTCGCTTGTGCTGTTCAAGGCATTTTTGGGACGCCAGCCTCTACCTGAGACCTTCTGATCTTCTGATCAGTTCTTTATGGAAATACAGATTCAATTGTAAGTAAAGTTGGGTTGATATTAGAAGAGCAAGTTAATTATTAACTTTTTGGTCCTCTGCATTCCGGTGTTAGAAACTTCTGTAAAACTCTGTGAAGTTCTCAAGCAAAAGAAAGAATGCCATAAGCATGAAGTTTGAACATTTGTCTCTCAAGCTTTCATTAACACCTATACTGAAAACTCCATCAAAAAAATGACAGAGAAAAGGAAATTTGATTGACTTATGCACTGTGAGAGAAAATAGTGGAACTTGTTAAAGTTTTTGCATTTCAAGTTACCAGCACATAACATTAAACAGCAGTGCAAACTTAAGAAAGTTGTGAAGATGTTCCTAGAGTGTTTTTACAGACGTGGGTAAGCACAACTGGGGCTTCCACCTGCATTTTTAGACTAGTGAATTCAAATGCCAGTAAAGGTTTTGATAACATCACAGATATGCTTCGAATCAGTCCATTATCTAGTTCACCTCCGGTGGACTCCGCAGTTAGGCAATTTTGGTGGCTGAAAGTCTCCTGTACTCCATCCTTTGATTCCAAAGGAAGTCCTGAAACTTTCACCGGCTGCACGGTTCGCACCCTGAGACCATTTATCCCCAGAAAAACAAGATGACTATCTTATACACATCGTATTTGTTCCAGTTTATTGCAGAGACAAAATTTGGAGTTTTCTTTATCGAAACTTAAGCGGTATACCAAAATTCTTGCTTGAACATAGGACAACTGATGTTATAGACAGCATCAAGAAGCCGATAGTTATTTATGTGAATTGGATGTAGCATTATGGTTAGTAACCACAGTTGTATTTACACAGAGAGAAAAGGGACTCATTAATAGTCTTAACTGATACTTAAAAAGTCAGTCCATTTGTAATCGAGGAACAGCTATGGCTACAATTCCAAGAGACACCGTACCTGCACTCGATATGGCAAGAATACCGCAGAAAGTTGGGGATGTATTTCGTACCACCACTGCATTTTACGGCGTAGGAACGTTAGGTTGCCTCATGAACGGTGACTATTTTAGCGCACAAAGAAGTTAGAATAGTACCTAAAACTTGGTAATGACATCTTGACTGATGGCCCCATCCAATTGTTGGATTTCAGTCCTGGCATTGAGGTGCAAAAAAACTTGAAATGCTACTCTAACTAGATCAGATACAAAAATTCTGGAACAGGGATAATCAACTTACCAACACTTTTAAGGTTAATATCACAAATGTCAGTCACCGAGGGACCATTACGTTCAGTCACTCGAACGTCCACGCAATCATCTGCACTTGAGAGTGTACCTCCCAAGCCAATCATGTTCAGGAAGCCATTAAATGTACTCCCTTCTTGCCTTGGGATCGCTGTGACTCTCTGTTTCAAACAGAGCCTATTACGAATATGAAGCTTGTATAACATCCACTAAAATGACTGACAATTGCTGATGAGTTTCCAGTGCCAATGGCTTATTGTAGCATTTGATTGGTACAGGTGCAGCCTTATAAAGCAGCATAGAATGTATATAAGTAGAAACAATTTAATGCTGGATAAGGCGAATATTGTGGGCTGGCCGATTAATTGGATTCTTTGAATGGAGTCTGAACTTTATACCCAAGTGTAAGTTCACCGGAATGTTGAAAGTAACGAAAACAAGGATTACCTTGGAAAACTTGGCGACTTGACTTGGAAGACCTACATGCTGCGAGAAGTGCAAAAAGATCAGACTACTAGTTGCATTTGGAAATATTTAGTTTGGCTGCCAAGTGTGCTCATGAAGGAAATATCAAAGATAAATCATGAAAGTTTCATAAATCACAGTTGAGGAGTATGTAAGCCTACAGATCGGTATACCCTGTACTTGGAAGTACCAAAGGAAAAAGAAAAACGGTTTCTACCTGTCATCTGGGATAATAATTTCTATTTGGTTTAAGAATTCCACTCCTTTTAGTTGATTGTCGGCGAAGGAAGTCAGAAATTACAAGCTTAACAAGGATGTCTATTGATCGAAAAAAATGAAGATCAGTCGCAACTGGGAGAAAGACACGAGCCCAGAATAATCCAATTCTGTCAGACATCTCTATAGAAAATTTACACTTGTCTAGGGTGATGCTAGCATTTGCTCAAACAATTCAGATGCCTACTCCTATACTTCACCATCTTAAAATTTCAGCACTTAATGTAAGAGATTGATTTTGTGTGACCTCCCACCTTTCTTCCATGATTACAAGCATCATCGCTGCTCACAAGCACCCTGGCTGCCCATCTGTTGAAAGAAATATTAAGAGCATCTCAACAGTGTAAAACTAAGATGGAGAAGGAAAAAAAAAGAATATAATAACACCTGTTGAAAGAACATCTAGGTCCACATAGTAGAAAACCAGTTGCCTCAATTTACATGACCTGTATTATTTATGCTGATCTTAAAATATGAAAATCATTTTAGGTCCCTGTCCGAGTCACTTCAACATAACAACCGCAACTTGAATAGTTGTAGGTGGGAGGCTACTTTAAAGAAATATAAAAGTTGCAAAACCAATGATTAGCTTTATAACAGTGGATTCTCTGCCAGTAAGTTTTTATCATCTCTCCCATGGGCAGGAATTACAGAGTTGACTACCCCATCAAAGTCGAACAGTGAACTCGATTGAACAGAAGCAGGAACCAGATAAAATTTTGCCAGCTGTGGAACAGGATTGTTACCAGAGATGACATTTTTATCTCGTAATTCGACTAAATTCATCATGTAGGATAAATACACGAAAGATGACACGTTTTCCCTCATATTTCGACTATTTTGAACTCATTACATAGGAAACATATGCAAAAGACGACATCATTTGTATCATAACAAGACTATTCTCAACTGGCTGTAACGAAGACACAAGATTGAGGATAGGAAACATACGCACAAGATGTTGGGGGGTTCCACATAATCCCAGCAATCACCACTAGCTACACACAAAAAGAACATAATACTAGTGATAACAGATCAACTAATCAAAATAATTGGGAAGTTAACTTCTGGTAACTGGAATTCCAATTCAGGTTTTTAATTGAAGATTGTAAAAGTTAATATCATTTTACATGTCATATGAAGCAGTGATCATATACATGCTTTGAAGTGGAAGTGATCAAGCAATTTGCTTTCAATTCCCCCATACTTGAACCAAAAAACAGACCAATGTCACGGGATATTATAAACCCCTTAACATATGAATACTTTGCAGACAGCAGAATTGGTGAATAAGAGAAACCTCATCGAATGCCCCAGCTGGACTATCCTCATAGCTAGCAAGGAAAAACCCACCAAGTGTATATCTACACGGTAGGAAACAAAAAGTTGTTAGTGATAACACGGATTTCACGTAGTAATCAAATACTCCTATCCCCTTGAGAAAGTTCATTAGCAAACTTAAGGGAAATATATGCATACCCAAAAGCTTCAACTAATCTAAACTCTTTCGGGATGAATGATCGAGCAGTTTCTGCCTTCACGAGATGAAGCTGATACAAGGCCCTTAAATAAAAGAATATATATGTGCTTTAAGAACTTCCCATGTAAAGCAATGATCACGTCGGCAGAGCAAACGAAAGTAGAAGTTAATAAGAGTTCATGCCTGCCTCTGAATCTCCAAGGTGGCTCGCCATAACCTGACACGCGTTGTGGTTCTCCAACCTCCATAATCACAAGGAGGTTACGGCAAGTAAAGAAACAATTGATTGAGGCAAGAACTATTCGAACTCAATAGTAGAGAGCCTACTCAAACATTATAGACAACATTTAAGTTTTTTACTTGACGTAGACAAAGTTCTGAAAACTGGCAAAACAACTACCCATCACAGACTGCATTGTCCTGTAGAAGTCTATAACAGGCACTCATATGCAAATTGTGTAAACTGCACAAGTGCAAAATGTGTAAAAATGTAAGTACACAAAAAAAGAATCGGGGGGCAGGTTCTGGACTGAGAAAAGGACAAAGATTAGAAGAAACACCCTCAAAACGAAAGCTCCATACTTGGAAAGTGTAGCTACAATTCAGTGTCCGAAGAGAGAGACTCTAAAAGGATGAGGGTGAAGTAAATGAGTGAGTACGTGTGCGAGAGAGATAGAGCGGACAGAGAGTTACATGGCGCCAAGCAATCAGAAGGCTGAGAATTGGATAAGGGTTGGACTTGGATCTATTGATACCCAATCCATACATTTATGATTGGGAGGTTGTCATTTGGCGCCAACGGAATTTGACGATACCACCAGGCACCAATCACCAGGCACCCATTCGGAGGCTTTGATTAAAACCACTTTCTTTCAGTTTCTTGTTCTTTTCGGATATGTGTATATTACTTTACTGTTCCTTCGCTCTGAATCCCGGCAGTTGTTTCATTCGTCTCCCCCACCACACTGACGCAAACACATCAACATGTGTTTCTTTAGCTCTATATTAATTCTTCCGTATCTTAGATCAACTTGAGCATTACTATTTTAACCGGCTTTTCCTGTTAATGATGTTATAATTCCACCTCGCCTGGTATAAATGGAAAAACCATTTTTCTTTCATCTTTATTGCACTAAGAAGAAAAGAAAAACCGATATAGTCTTCTAAAAATTTGCAGACCTTATTGTTGCATATATATGCTTTCATTTCAGGTCCTGGAGAGTGTAACCAATGAGAACGATAAGGAAAATTTGGTTCTTTATAACCCGCATGTTCGGTAATTGTCAACAAGTCAGAAAGAATGTTGGGTTCTTCTTCTTCCTCTTCTAACGAATAGTCATAACCTGCGACTGTTAACCATCACATGTTATGCAGCAATGTGGCACAACATTGAAATTTCTTCCCAGATGGCTACTGTTTAGGTGCTGGCATGGACGCCCACAAAAAGCACAAAGCGTAAAAGTGATCACTCGCAATCATGCATAGAATAGCATATCCGTGAGATCCTTCGACCTTTAGTTACCTTTGCTATATACCATCAACGTGTCAGTTCGCAAAGTCTCAAATTTATTGTACGTTTGTCTTATGTCCCAATGCTTATAACGGTTGAGGAAGATCTAAATCGTCCTTGCAAGTCCACCTGTCAGTTGTGCATGAACTTGAATACTGGCGTGCCACTATAGCAATGGGGATTCGAGTGGTTATGGACCATATGTTCCAGCAGTGGAAAGCACTCATAATATTCGACCGAATACCAAAAGCTCCCATACATCATAATATGTATGACCTAATCATTCAGTAATTTAGCTAATGCTCTAGCCTTTCTCCATGATTCGTATTTCTTCTCAAGCCATGACAATTTCTTTTCCTCAGAAATGTTCCTCGGATGCAACAACCATGATACTGAATAAGGCCTTCAGGAAGTAGCAGAGAAGTAAGTTTCCAAGGATCACCAGTAGTCGTTACAAGAGCATTCTCCTGACTTGAAGTGATGGAATATGAAAGAATCTCTAACGGAAATATCACGACCCGTCAAAAGGGACACCTGTTTAGCAAAATCATGGCAGTCTTTGCACGCCCTGAGGTTCCTGAAAACCGTTATAGGAGCATTGCTCGGCGTGGATATGAGCCCAAATGCTATAGCAAGCCTCTCACTGTGGTCAAGGAGTTGAATTTTTCTCTCTGGCAAACTAGTTGACAGATCCTCTTCAGTTGAAAGGCCATTTTCATTTCGTCTAATACAATGACCGAATTCTTCCAACTTTGCATAGATATCTTCTGTCTGAGGATGGTTTTTATCACCCACCACAAAGCGGTGAACTTTACCCTTGACAATAATCCAGCTGCAGCTCAGCTCCTTCTTCAAATTTCTTTCCACCATAGCTCTTCTAACATCAGCTGCTTCTAGCCACTTCCCATCCGCAGCAAACAGGTTGAACAATAAGATATAACCAGCAATGTCATCTGGGTCCAGCCGAAGGAGATTTTCAGCTGCGACCTTCCCTAGCTGGATGTTTCTATAGGTCCAACACCCGCCCAATAAACATTTCCAACTCGTTGCGTCGGGGACAAAAGGCATACTCATTATCAGCTCATGTGCTTCAAATAGAAAGCCAGCACGAGAGTATCCATCTATCATACAATTGTAGTGATCAATATTTGGAGTGACATTATGCTTGCCTTCCATTGAATCCAAATACTGCCTGCCCTCTGTAACCATACCTGAATGGCCACAGGCGGTTAAAATTGCAATGAAAGTGATTGCATTAGGTCTTTCTCCGCAGTCCTGCATTCTCTTAAAAAGTTGCAAAGCTTCAGTAGCATTGCCCTGATATGCATAACCGGCAATAATAGCAGTCCAAGCCACGACATCAGGATCTTCTATTGACTCAAAAGCTTGCCTAGCATAATTTAGTTTGCCGCATCTTGAATACATTGTAATCATTGCACTGTCTCCATGTTGGAGAGCGATCGCATTTCTCTTTATTGCATCTGCATGCACTTGGGTTCCTGTGCTAAAGTCTGCAAGTGCGGAGCAAGATTGGAAAATGCTTGTATATGTGAATGAATTTAATTCCACAGGTTTCCTTCTTAAGGTTTCATAAGTTTTAAGGGCTTCTTCAAATTTACCATTTTGGCAATAACCAGTAATCATAGCACTCCAGGTAACGTCATTTGGTTCAATAATCCTCTTAAATGCTTTAGCAGCAGATTCAAAACTTGAACATTTTACATAGAAGTCCAGAAGAGGTGTTCCCACTGAAACTTCTGATTCCAACCCAACTTTAACTACACAACCATGAATTTGTCTTCCGAAATTCAAGTCCTGTAAAGCTGCACATGCCTTGACAACAATCGAGAAAGCATATTCATCCAATTCAACACCTTCGGACACCATCCTGGAAAACAAAGTCAAAGCTTCCTTCTCTCTCCCAGCTTGACAGTACCCGACCATCAACCCTGTCCACGTCACAACATCTTTTTCATTCATTTGATCAAAAACGAGCTTAGCATCCTCCAAGGAACTGCATCTTGCATACATGTTGGAGATTGCCGTGTTAACAGAAACAGTTTTGCCCAGTCCACTCCGTATGGCATGGGAATGCATCTGTTCACCAAGGCCCAAATGAGAAGGCTTTATCAAAGATTTTATGAGACTAGTATAGATAAATGAATTCGGTCTCACTTCCACCTCGAGCATATCTCTAAACAAACAAAAGGCTTTATGAAGTCGATCATACTTTACGTAAGCTGATATAATGGTACCCCAAGAAACCAAATTTCTCTCAAGCATTTCGTCGAAGACAATTTGTGCATCTACCAAGCTCCCACACTCACAATACATCCTAAGAATGGAATTTTCAAGAAAAACAGGCGGGTTCTTCGCTTCTTTTCGAACTTGTTCGTGAATCAACCTTCCATCAGATAATGCTTGAAACTTCCCACATGTTTCAAACAGGAAAAGATACGAGTCAGGTCTAACGAAAATACCGGCCTCGTCCATTTGTCTGAGAAATTGACAAGCTTCATTGAGTTTTCCCCTTTTGGATAAAGAAACCAAATGAACATTCTCAACTTGGCCTTGTTTAATCTCAGGAGTTTTGAATGAAGACGGAGTGCATTTAAGCGAGAACCATGAAGGCATTTTAGTGAAATTCGAGAATTTGAAAGCTGGAACTTGGTCAGAAGCAATCACTTGTGAAGGATTAGAGTGTGGCGCCGTAGAACAATTCCGGACAATCATTTCCTCAGTTAGAGCTTTCGATGAGTCACAAGCAAAGGAGCAATGATGAACGTACCAGGGAAAAAACTTCGAAAAAGCTATGCAAAACTGTTAGTCGATCCGAGGCTTTAAACTTGTGGATGTAATGTAACTATGCGTATGATTATGATATTTTCGTAAATTAATTAATTTTTATAAATTAGAATAACTTAAAAAATTAGAAGCCTCCAAAATAATTATGATTCTCCGAACTTCTAGTGGTAGCCATAAAACTAGGTCGAATCTTTAGAGAATTAAATATTAGCTTTTTAAGTTCAAGCGATAAAAGTAAATGTGGAGGTTTTTTTTTATTAAGTAATTTATTAATGAAATTAACGCGAAAACAAATTAAATCAACTAAATTTAAAAATGAGAAAATCAAGATTATCAAATTCTGACTCAAGGGAAAGATCTCATCTAATTGTAACATTAATCATTGGTCTAACAATAATATTTTCACAATTCCAGCAGTTAGTCCGAAACATATTAGGATAGTTGTAATAAGTTTCAAATTTTCCTAAATTAATTGGTTCAAACCTAGCATCCAAACCAAAGCTTATCATCCATTGACTACGTATGATAGTATTCCATATCAAATAAATGACATCAACAAGGTCCGTGAAAAAGACTAAACCTTAAAATAAATAATCGAGATAGTTGCAACTATTCAATTTAGTCTTCTTGTTTTTCATAAGTTAAATATGAAAATTCATAAATAATCTATTTCCTACTTGTACCAATCTTTCATGACAGTTACAGATCATTAAATTTCTAGATAGCGATAGAATAATAAATATTAAATTAAATTGTCAGATTAATCGAATATTAATCATTCTTGAAATATGAGAACTCAAAACAAGAAATACTTGAATTAAAACGTAAATAAAATTTTGGAACACAAAACCTCACAAAGTTACAACTAGAATATCAAATCCTCTTGAATCAAAAAGACTGAGTTTGGTCACATATGACTTTTATTCTAATAACAAAAAGAGAAGGAATATAAAGAATTGCGAAAAGTGTAAAAAAAAAGAGAACCTTCTTTTGTTGTGAGGAACATCACTTTTATAAGGTTTTTGGATCTAATCCTAATCTAATTCTAACTTGTAAATGTAGCGCCCCTTACCGTAGAGTACCCACCGGAACACCCATAGGTCATTCCGGTACGTATTCTACAATAAGAGAGAACTACTGA
>JAOSBN010000003.1:7031784-7044478 GCA_027563595.1 Erythroxylum suave
GAATGCATGTACAGTTTCATGTGCAACAGTTTCACTATTTTCCAAAACCAGTATGCATGAACAATCCTATTTAAACCTGATCACTCTCATCCTAAGTCAAATTACCATTCTATCCTTCCTGTAGGGGGTGAGATGTTACAGTAAAGATATCTACATAAAACAAATTCAAATTCAAACTTCTAAAAAAAGGGATAAGAGGAAGTTTTCTAGTTAAACTCTAACTCTTCAAGTGATCAGCCTTATCCACTGTATTAATCTCTTCACTTTGTCCAAGATTTGTCATTATCATCAATAGAGTCCCAATTTAATGCAATCTCTACCTTTTATCTCCTAAAACAAAATAAACATTAACTTTAATATTTAACCACCAAAATAAATGTAAAGCAAAGGGGATAATATCAAATAATATATCAAGATAAGTTATTATCAATGAACATAAATTTAGATGTATTTACCAATAATATATTGGTATCTACATAATCTTAGTAACTTCACATGCCCAATATATGTATACTCACACGTAATCCTAGTACTTCACATTATATATATATATATATACACACACACACGTAATCCTAGTAACTTCACATGCCCATATATATAAGTCCGCAATCATATCAAGTATATATATACTTCGTGTACACTTTATCTTATGCAACTGAATCTTTCAGTTAATTATACTTAGTATCTATATTCTTAGTTCTGCAATGAGATTTAGGATCTTTTATATAAGTGACTATTGCTTGATATCACTAAATGGATTTTGCTATATTTTTATATGTTATTTTGTTTGAATTCATTCCAATTTTTTTTGTTTAATTGCTTATTTTGTGTTCCTATTGATTTTACATGTAGATTTAATGATGTAATACAAATACTAGATTAAAGCATGAAGTTTTGAAGTCACTAGAAGCTAGGAAGGTTGTCCATAATGCAGCAAATAAAGTGAAAAATTAGAGAAGCATCAAAGAGGTTGTCCAAAACGACAGTCAAATGTGTTTAATAGAGAGTTAAAAACCCCACCAAAATGACAACAACAAAGGAGCAAAACGCGAAACATAGACAACCAAGACAAAACGCTAGCGTTAAACGCCAATGTTTAACACAAAAGAGGAGGCTAAGGGTTAAGAGACGTGTACAGTGAGGGTGGACCAAAAACCCTCATCTTAAATTGTCTCATGAATACACAGTAGCATAGCTGGAGTGACGATAAAGAAATAGAGAAGAGTTGTAGCTAGGAGTGGCCTGAGAGAAGAGAGGAGGCTTGAATAGGAGAGTGGACCAAAAACTACCATCTTTAATTGTCCTATCAATGAATATTAGCTAGGAGAGAAAACCTTACAGAGTAAAGAGGAGTTTGAGAATCTTAAGTGTAATGCTCAAGGAATTGCTTATGTCGAAAAAGCTGAGGAGGAGCTCGAAGCAGAACAAGATACATCTTTTAAGTCGAAGGTAAAACCTGAATTCATAAGTATTGTTGAGATTGACTCTTTACCTTTACCTAGCATGTTAGAGGAATTAAATGAAGAAGAAAAAGGCAAAGGGACTTTCGAAATATTCGGAGTTTATGAACTCAGCCGAGATTGAGAATCTGAGGATAGGAAAGTTGCTGAATGGGGATGAAGATTAACTAAGGCTCTATTTGGAACAACCTCGCGTGGAAGTAACGTTAACTGTTATACTTGAATATCACAATTTTGTCACATGAGGAAAGTATAGAGTTGAGCCAGCAACTCTAAACAAAGGCGCTTCTTAGGAGGCAATCCAAGGAAAGTAAATTTCTTTTCTTTATATTTTCACATTTATTATGCATGTTTATTTCTTTGTTGGTTTATTTTTACCTACTTTTAAGTTTTCAATCAAAATGAGAGAAAGAATAAAACAAATAAAGAAACAATTGCTCGTTTTCTATTACTTCTAGGATTATTTAATCATGAGAAGAGAATGAATTGACTAGAGAATTTCAAAGCCACTTTGGCATGTACTTTTGTTCTTGTGATTGGTTGATGTGCATTTTCTTTAGAAGAAAAGTGACTAGTTGTAAACAAAGCAGGTGAGAATTTAAGCGTTATTAGACTGAAACATCTATATCAGTCTCATTGTTTTTTGATAATGTGTGATCTTCATGACATGTACATCCCGATTTTAGGTTGAATTTCTATTTGAGACCACATTTTTATTATATGCATTAACATGGATATGATTAGGCATTCTTTGTTTTTCTGAACTACATTAGCCAAATAGCCTACCCATTATATGATTTTCCTTTTTGATAAGCCCCTTTGAGCTTTATACCTTTCTTTTTGTATCAACCATATGACATGCTTTAAACTTAACCAAATGTCCTACCCAAGCCATAAATCTAGTAAAGCATTTGTGATTAGTGAGTTTATGGATGTACAAAAGTGTAAGTATGGGGGTGTCATATATGTGGGTTTGTTATGATGGTGGGATGTTTTGTTATGTCTTATCATTGAAATTCCCATGTTGATGTATTTTATTTTAATTTTTAGGTGGAAAAGAAAGAAAGAAAAGAGAAAAACAAAAAAAGAAAAGAAAATGAAAAAGAAAAAGAAAAAGAATGAAAAAATATATGTTTAAATAAATGTATCTAGGAACAAGTGCATATGTATTGAAAAGTTGTTTATGATTAATGCATTCTCCTAAAGTTGTGATGAACGTGACATTTTAGTATGTTGAATATGAGGTAAATATTGGCTTGGAAGGTTCATTCTTGTGATTTTAATGTATTGTTGGATATAAATAGTATAAATGATTATTTAGGATTGGTGTATGTCTCATGTAGTTTGTGTGTGAGAGCTGAATGTGATTGTAAAATATAAATGTTGCATTCGTCATAGCTGACGGTATCAAGTTTTTGATGAGTGTTGCTTTGTTTCACTAGCTTTAATGACTTTCATGCTATTTAACCCAAATACATCTCACCTTACCTTTGTATACATTGCAACCTTAAAAAGTCTTTTGATCTATGATTTTACATGTGAATTATAGTGGTAAAGAAATAAAATGATATACAAAGTTATGAATTGTTATGATCATGAATGGTGTTAAATACCGCTATAGATGTATTTTACTTAAACATATTTTCGAAGTCTACCATTAGATTGCTCGGTTTTCAAACATGATAATTGTTGATTGATCTTGAGTAGAAGCATTGAATGTTAAAGTGTTGCCATAATTTATAAAAGTCATTTATCTTTGGGTACGATTATATAGTCTTGGAAAATATGGGAAATGAGTCAATGTTTTTGGGTCTTTGTACTTAATTTTAATGTTTTGCTTGAGGATGACCAAAAGTTAAGTGTGGGAGTATTTAATATGAATGGATTTTTCTATATTTGTACATGTCATTTCATTTGAATTCAATCCTTTTTTGTGTTTAATTGCTCATTTTGTGATCCTATTTATTTTACATGTATATTTAATGATGGAACACATTCCTTTTTTTGTGTTTAATTGCTCACAAAAGGCTAAGATCCCAATGCCAGTTCAGAGGTAATATTGGCACCGACGACTCATGTTAAGTAATTTTTTTATTATTTTACGGTTTCTTTTTCTCACTAGGAATTGATTATGTTATCTTGTGTTTATTGGATTGGATATTGAATGATGATGATTTTAATGCTCTATTGAATCGTTTTTCATGAAAACCCATTGCTATAATCAAATGCAATACATAATCGTTGTATTCTTGATTCATGTGTAGCAACTAATGATTCTGAATGATTAGAGATAACATAACATAGGTTAAATAACCTGGGCTTGTGTGATTAATGCCTAGATTTGTCTATTTTTCTAATTCGTCATGCTGTTGTCTGGATAAGCTTAAAGAGCTTATTTTAGGTTTCCTGATAGCTAGAGTTAATTAACGAGCACTTCATAATTAACTAGGATCTAAGGAAAAATTAGGATTAATAGAGCTTCTTGTTAATCTACGACCGATAATTATTAAGAAAGATAAAAGAACAATAAATCAATGAATTGTGCTTAATTAGGGTATAGATCAAAATTGAACTAAAGAATCGGATCCCTACCGAATTCTCCAATTTTATCATTTTCACATGTTTTCTTTAATTTGTTTTTATTAGGTTTATTTTATTTTATTTTCTTATTAAATCCAAAACCCCCCTTTACCTAATCATCAATTCATTTCATTTCATAAGCTAACTGAAATCCTCTTATAGGATCGACCTAGACTCACCACTGCTATGTTAGTGGTCTAGTTATTTTATTTTGACTAGCTTTATGATATACTGGTCAATCATAGTAGTTCTGTTTAGTTTCACTTTTCATGACTCCCAAATAAATAAAAAAATGTCTAGCCAAACAATTTCTTTTGTTGCAACTAAAAATACTATAACTTTAGCTACAATTATGTGTAAAGCAACACATGATTATTTCTTACTTTTATATGATATTGTACCATTGTTAAGAAAGAATACAAATTTAGAGGTAGATTTTCTTTCATCTAAATCTCTTCCCTAATCTATATTCATATAATCTTGGATACATAGGTAATGACCTTGACAACATACTGCGTTATTAATATTACCTTTTAAATACCTCAATAGTCTCCTTTGTTTATGACTTAGATTTGACTTATATATGCTTACTTAAATATTTGGTCTTGTACACATTATTGCATAATAAGAACTCCAATTATATTAATTTATTCCTTTTCTTATGATGTTGTTGGATAAAAATTTTGACTAAGACCTTCGCCTTTAACAGTAAGATTATCTATGGGCTTACAATCTTTTATTCAAAATTTGTTCAACTTTTTTTTTTTGAATATGTATGTGTTATGAAGGAGACAATTATCATTTTGAGTAATCTTTTGAAATCTTTACACTAAGAATATGTGCATTTTCACCTATATATTTCATTTTAAATTTTAACTACAACTAACTTTTGATTTTCTTGATAAACTTGCAGTCATTTCAAGCAGTCACAATATCATCTATATAAAAAGATAAAATCGTAAACTTATATTTAGATATTTTAACATATACATTGTGGTTTTCATTAATCATGTGAAAATCATATGAAATAATTACGTTATAAAAACGAATGTACCACTACCTTGAAAATTACTTCAATTCATAAATTACTTTTCATAATCAACGTTGTAAGTTTTTGTTCAATCTTAATGAAACCTACAAGTTCTTATATATATATTTATGCTTCTAGTTCATAACTATTCCATTGGGTGCAGGATTAGATCTTAGCCCGATTTTCTAACACCTTTAACATATTGCAACTGTAATCTTTATCAACAGAGAAAATTTTCCATGTGGACCAATTCGTCATTCATGTTTCCATTCTTAAACACTTACTTAAGCTCCTACAACGTACTATATATGTTTAATTCTATATATGTCAGATTTCTTCAGAAGTTTCTAAGATAGCTAAGCTCAACTTCAAGTTATATCCATACTTTAGATATCATATAATGTACTCGAGTTAAGTTTCTAGATATTTGTTTTAGGATTAGTTAGTTCTATTTTTCGTATTTGTCTTAATTACTCTTTCAGATGGAGCGAAAAAGGAAGGAACTATTGAAGTTTTTTTTGGTTCCCTCCTATATTGAATTCTTAAAGCTTTTTAGTTGTTTGTGGGTTTTGAGGGCTATACTTTCTGAATGTTTTTTAGCTATGTAATTATAATCAATTTAATTAATTGAGGGTCAAATATGGTAGCTGATTTTTGGAAGCAAAAAAAGGGCATTCATATCTTCAATCTAAATGGTGGATATCTTATTTGCTACTCTAGTTTACCAGAAATTACAGTTGCATCGAACTCCTACTTTTGAGTGAAAATTTCACCATTTCTTTTCTCTTGTGTTTTATTGATTGATTCTTGCTGTGTTGCAAGTTTTGTACTCACTGGTGATAGTTAAAATTGAATATTTTAAAAACTTACTTGATTATAATGGAGCAACTTGATGTACTTAGTTCTCCGTAGTTTTTCTTCTTTAAATCAATGAAGTTTTCAAAGTAAAAGTTTTTGTAACTTTGTTCTTATGGTTGTTTAATTATTTTTATCTATTTTTCTACTCATTGAAATTTATATTGGTTATGTTTATTTTGATAGAAGAACTTAGTTTTGTGAGAACATTTGGGTTAAATAAATCTATGACTACTAGTAATTGTATTAATTAAATAGCCCCCTTTTTTTTTTAACAGGAGCTTATCAACAAAAGAAAAGGATCTAATGACGTTGCAAGAAATCGTAGGACATGAAAAATACAATTTGTGTTAAGCTTGTTAGTACTTGACTTTAAATTCTATCCATACTTCAGATACTACGTCAACTTACAAACATAATGTACTCAAGTTAAGTTTCTTAATCCTTGCTTTAGGATTAGTCAATTTTATTTTTCAAATTTGTCTTAATTACTCTTTGAGATAGAGTGGAGGAAGGAAGGAGTTGGTGGTTTTTTTTCTTTTTTATCCCTCACATATGAAAAACCAATAATGAAAATCCTTATAAAAGGGTCTATTTGCTTCACATTAGAGGATCAATCAGTTATGTGACTTTGAATAACTCTACAGATTAAAGGTCAAATATGGTCCAATCAAACTAATTTTTGAAAGGCACGTAGGGGCATTTAAGCCTTCCATCTAATCAATGGAGATCTTGATTACTACTCTGGTGATAGAGATAGTAATAGACTATTTTTTGATGAGTTAATTTGAATTGTATAGTGCTTTAAGGAGATATTTGTTAAATTATTGTTTTTATATCATATTTGGATGTAGTTGTTATGAAGAAAAGAAGACAGCAGCAAATAAAAAGCATTGTGTAGTGCAGCATTGTCACATGGGGAAGACAGAACAAAAATTTTTTATTCAACCCTCCACTCATTCACTCAAGTAGCCTCCAAGTAACACCAGGCCTCCATTTACGGCAACGCTTCCATCCAGCCTCCACTCGCAAAAATCACGCAGCATTCATTCTCTCCACTCACACACAAGAGCCGCAACCCTCCAACCTGCACTCACTCACGCCACTCACGCCTCCACCAGCAAAAATAAAAGCTAGCCTCCACACCATTCAAGCACACGAAGTCACCAGCTCCAGACGTAACCTAAGAAGCCTCCAATTTTGGATTCAAGACACCATGCCAGACACAAACACAAACAACCCTATTTTCACGTCAACAACCTCCATTAACATCAGCCCTCCACTAGTGCAGGCTCCAAAAAAAGACACGCCTCTATTCACTTCACGTAGGTAGCTTCCATTAACAACAAAACCTTCATATACATACAGCCAACGCTCAAAACACATGCAACATCCTTTATTCACATACAAGAGACAAAGCATCCTTTATTGACTAGCAGCCTCACACTCCATCTATTCACGCCACTCATAGCCAAAGCAGCCTCCATCTAGCCCAAGCTACACACGAAGACAAACCCAACCTCCATCCTTCCACCACTCATGCACAACACAACAAAAAAAGCCTCCATTTGACTAAAGCAAAATCAAACTAGCTTCCAGTCCAAAAATCACGCTATCCACTAGCAAAAATCAACCCTGCCTCCACTCATTTCATGCACAAAATAGCCAGCCTTCATAAGCAATAGGGACGTCGTCCATTCACACACAACACAACCTCTAGAAAAACAATGCCCAAGCTCTATCCATGAACTCTCCAGCCTCCATACACGCAAGCCTTAAATTTCTCTCCAATCTTCCACATACACCGTAACCTCCACTCCACCAGCCTCTAATTACTAAAGCCTCCTACTCACACAACACGTAGATAGCTTCATTTTACTCCTATTAACGCTACACACATCCAAGCAACACATGCAGCCCTCCATCCTCTTACTAACGTAGCATTCTATTCTCCAACAACTTAACCACGAGACAACAAAACCAGCAGCTACTTCCACGCACAACGCAGCTGGCTTTTCACTCAATTCACTTACAAAATCACTCCATCACCATTCATCGCCAAGGAAGCAACCATGCAAAGGAGTTTGAAGAGCTTTGTTCTTCATTTATAATTGATTCATTATGAATTTGTCTAGCGTTTATATTTTTGGATTGCTTGGTTTGATGATCTGTGGTTGGACCTTTAATTTCTCTTAGGGGTTTGATATTTTGTTAATGCTTTAATATTGAATTTTGCTGAATCCATGACTCAATATTCATATACTTGTTGATTTTTCCTTGGGTTTATTTGTTAGGAATTACCTTGGTATAAATTCGTTTTTGAAAAAGGGAGTTTTTGCTAGAAGATTGAAGGAAATTTTGACTAGGATTTTCTTGTGAGTTGGGAGACCCAAGAAACTTAGAAGGTGAAAATTGAAGGTTTGAGACTTAAGAAACTCTAAGGAGAACTTAAGTAAGGGATTACCAAGTGACGTCTAGAGTGGATAAATTAATTCATTTTTGGGAAAGGGGGATTAATTACTCTTAAAATTTACCTGCAAGGTTAGGATATTTTATTTGTGGAGGATAGCTAATTCAATATTGAGGTAGGCAAAAATTTCATTCCCTAAGAGAAAGTCATTCCCCATTGACGTTAATATCTTTAATTAGTCAATTGTTACATTTTTTATTAATTAGTTATTGTAGAGATTTGTCATATTCATAGTTATTTTGGTTACATTGAATTGGGTAGGCTTAAAAATTTATTTGAATTTTTGTTAATTCGTTACATTGCTTTTTAATTTTTCAAAATTTCGCCCAACCAGATTCCAAACGTCGTTAACTAACGTAGATTTAAATTTTCTCATAAACCCTGTGGACACAACTCGATTCTCACCAATTTATTACTCACTTCGACAACCATGCAGTTGCTGTTCACAAACATCTGGTTTGCTAGAAATTACTACCGCGTTAAATCCCTACATTATCCTTTCTCATCTCTTATGTTTTGTTGATTAATTATTGTAGTATAAGTTTTGTACTCATTGGTGATTGTTGGAATTGGGTATTTTATAAACTTACTTGATTATAGTTGAGCAATTTGGTGTACTTAGTGTCCCATGATTTTTTCTCTTTACATTAAGGAGGTTTTCCATATAAAAATTTATGTATCTTTGTTCTTATGAACTTTTGATATTTTTATCTATTTTTCTACCCATTGGTACTCATATTGGTTGTATTGATTTGGTAGAAGAAATTAGTTTTGTGGAAACATTTGGGTTGAATAAGTTTATGACTTAACAGTGATGTACTAGTTAAATAGTCTTCTTTTCTTAACAGGAACTTCTCGATCAAAGAAAAGGATCTAATGACATTGAAAGAATTGAATAGGAAACTGTAGGAGATGAATAATACAATTTGTGCTAAGTTTCTTAATACTTGACTTCAGGTTCTATTCACACTTTAAATATCACATCAAGTTACGAACATAATATACTTGAGTAAGTTTTTTGAGCTTTGATTTAGGATTAATCAATAACATTTTTTAAATTTGTCTTATTACTCTTTGAGAAGGAGTGGAAGAAAGGAGCTGATAGTTTTTTTTCCCCTTTTATGAAAACCCAAAAAAAATTTATTGTTCGAAGCCAGTCCACTAAACTCTTTGGCTCAATAATGAGAAACCCTTTTTGAAAGGCTTTTGTTTCACATTATAGGATCAATTAGTTGGTAAAGAAAGAGAGAATTGTGAGTTTTGAGTAGGCTAGGTAGTTTAGCCTAGGTTCGACTCAGTGTTTCATATTAGAGGATCAATTAGTTAAGAAAGAAAGGAAGAATCATGCGTTTTAAGTAGACTTGACAGGTTGGCTCAGGCCCCACTTAAAGTTAACAAGCCAAGCTTAGGTTGATTGAGTCTTGGGTTGGGCTCGGGCTTGAGCTGTCCAAACTAGACCCAACTTGATCTGAGCTCGAACATGTATAGGCAAAATGACGTCTTTTGAGTAAAATGATGTCATTTTTTATTTTTAATTTAAAATTTTAAAAAGTTTTGGATCAGGTTAGGCTAGTCGACCTTCAAGCTATTAAGATCTGATTGAACTTAGGCTTAGGCAGAAAATTTTAAGCCCGACCTGACTTGACCTACTATCATCCTTAGTTTTAAAGGTTGCAAATTTTTGGTACTTTTTAATTGTATAGGTTTGATAAAATTAACAGATCGAGGGTCAAATATGGTTTGATTGGACGATTTTTGAAATGTAAGTATTGGACATTCTTGCCTTCAATCTGAACAATGGAGATCTTTTTTGCTACTCTAGTTTGAAGGAAATTACTACTGCTTCAAACACCAGGAAATTACTACTGCTTCAAACTCCTATTTTTGGTGATGTTTTCATCCCTTCTCTTCTTTTCTGTTATGTTGATTGATTCTTGTAGTGTGAATTATGTCCCATTGGTGATTGTTAAAATTAGGTATTTTATAAACTTGTTTATAGTGGGATAATTTGGTGGACATAGTATCTTGTGGTTTTTCGTCACTATAATGAGAATATTTTGAACGCAAAAATTTGTTCATTTTTTGTTTTTGTGATTGTTTTACTATTTTTATCTATTTTTCTGCTCATTCAAACTTATATTGGTTGTGTTGATTTTGATTAAGAAATTAGCTTTGTAGAAACATTTAGGATGAACAAGTTTGAAACGTATTAATAATTATACTAGTTAAATAACCCTCTTTTCTTAATAAGAGTTTCTCGATCAAACAAAGGATCCAATGACTTTAAAAGAATTGATCAAGAAATTATAGGAAATGAAAAATACAATTATGTTAAACTCGTTAAATACTTAACTTCAATTTCTATCCATAGTTTAGATATCACGCCAGAATTGCTCACATAATGTACTCAAATTAAGTTTTTTGATCTTTGTTTTAGGATTAGCCAATTTTATTTTTCAAATTTGTCCTAATTACTTCTAGGGATGGAGTGTAAGGAGATATGAGTTTCTCGACCAAGTAAAAGGATCCAATCACGTAGAAAGAATTGAACAAGAAAGCATATGAGAGGAAAAATAAGTTGTTCGTTGGACCTAACAGTTGCACCATTTACTATGGGTCGTTTTTGTTGGTTTTCTTGAAACCTCATGTCTATTGTCTACCAACTTCTGTTGTTTTGATGGAAGACAACATGGAATATAAATTCTGTGGATAGGATATTGGGTCCCTAAGCTTGAGATTTTTCTAATACACCATCTTATTGAATTTGTTAAAAGCTTACAAGAACCCTCTCATATCTGTCTGAAATCTCTTAACATCAATGGCAGGAGGTATGTAATAACATTCCACATTTTCATTTTTTTATAATAGACATGTATATAGATTATTATCATGCCTAACAGTTGGTATCAGAGCAAACTTTTCTCTACCTTGAGGTGGTTGATTTTCTACAATTATATGCGTGACTGAGTGTTTTGTTTGTTGCATATATTGATGTTGTTAAAGTCACAGTATTGTGAGAAATTTAATTATGCTTGAAATGGTTTTTGAATCATTACAAATAGAGTTTAAGAAGCCAAGATATAGTTGTTTTTGTAAAATGGGTTGGATGTAGGTCAAGTCAACCAGTCAAGAGGTTAAAGACGATGAATCCTGTGTTTTTCATTCTTTGCTAAATTGCAAGTTATCAATTTAGTTTTCATGGGCCCATCATGTGTGTTTTAATTGTTAGTGCATTTGCACTGCATGACTTTTTGACAATTCAACCTTTTAACGTGGGCCATTGTTGGGAAAGTTTGAATAAAGGTTTGCAGAAACCTTGTTCTTGTGGCAAGCTTTAGTTAAACATAACCTTTGTTACTTAACATCTTTTTATGGGACCCACAAATGTTTACTTGGTCATTACTTTGAATTTGTGTTTGCTTTTATTGTTCTCTCATATATGTGAGAGGAAGCAAAACAAACTGAATATCGTGGGAATATCTTAGAAAATGTATTTGTAAACTCCAGAAACCTTATATGTAAAGCATAAGCATCATTTTTGGAACAATCGCTCGTGATTGTAACGTGGGGTAAGGAATAAATGGTATATTTTGGATTGAAAGTGGTCCATCTTAATATTATACTAACATTTTGATTTCAACTTGATATTAGTCCAATTTTATTAAATTACGTGATTTACATCATTGTTTGATTTTAAATTATATATATATATTTATTTATTTAGTTATTTTTATTTTTTTAATGTAAATATATGATATCGATTCATTATTAATAAATTGTAAAAGATTATGTAGAACCTTTATTATTCATAGTTTTGTACAAGATGAGGTGTCATGTGATCAATATAATTTTAATTAGTTGAAGATTAACCACAGCACCTTTGATTAATTAAAAATATATATTATGTGTTATAGATCACATCTAGTAAAATGACACAAAATGTAATTAATCATATTTAAATATAAAAAATTTGATCCCACAGGAAGATTTATTATATTTGCATAGTTAATTAAGATGGAATAGCAAATTTTCTTTTTCTTAATTTACCCACAGTTATTAAGAAAAAGAATATAATTTGATAGTTTCATTATAAAGAGTATGTATGAATCTTTTAGTAATTTGATAGTTTCATCATAAAGAGTATATATGAATCTTTTAATTAAAGCTTAGCCCATAGACAGTTTTGATTGTTATATGATTCACATATAACTATGATTGCATGTTTTAACATTGGTAAAACATGATATATGTTTCTTTGCTTCAACAATTTAGTGACATAAGTATGTAATTTGAATT
>JAOSBN010000003.1:7044578-7080394 GCA_027563595.1 Erythroxylum suave
TATTGATGAACAATTTGAGTCTTCAGATAAGGCCCTAGCTAGCACCTTAATGACTAAGTTATCATCAATGAAGCTCATAAGTGTTAGAGGTATGCATGAGCACATCATGCGAATGAGGGACATTGTGATTCAACTGAGGTCTCTTAAGGTTGAGATGCCTATATCTTTCCATATGCATTACACACTTGATTCTCTTCCAACTCAATATAGACCCTTTAAAATCTCTTACAACACATTTAAGGATAAATGGTCTATCAATGAACTTCTGACCATGTGTGTTCAAGAGGAAGGGAGGTTAGTAATGGAATTAGGTGAAAGTGCACATATGGATACAGAAGGAAGGAATAAAGAGCAAGCCAAACAAAAAGGAAAGGGTAAAATACCAGTCCGTACTAATATTAAAAAGGAATTTAATCCCAAGTGCCGCTTTTGCAACCAAAAAAACGGGGGGCACATAAAGGAGGATTGTGCCAAATTTAACACTTGACTTAGAAAGAAAGGTATTTCAATCTCACTTGTTTGTTATGAATCTAACATAGTTGATGTTTGTCATAACACTTGGTAGATTGATTTTGGTTCTACAATCCATATTTCTAATACCTTGCAAGTTTTCTAAACCATAGGAAGCCAGTAGGCAGTGAATAATGCATCTATTCAAGTAACAAAATGCGTTCACACATGGAAGTTGTTGAGACATGCAAATTAGTTTTAAATTCTGGTTTTGTTTTGAATTTGGAAAGAACATCTTATATTCCAAGTTTCTTAAGAAATTTGATTTCAGTTTCAAGACTTGTATCTATGGGATATTCCTTTAACTTTTCAAATACATCATTTGGTTTGTATCATGGATCTAATCTTGCTAGAAATGGTACAATAATTGATGGTCTTTTCCAAATTAATTTGCAAGAAAATGTTTTTTCACAATACAATGCATGTCCATAGTAATATTGGTATTAAAATATGTGTTATGAATAAACACTACTTTATGTTGGGGCACCGAAGATTAGGGCATATTTCCCTCCCTTGAAAGAATTAAAAAACTAGTGAATGATGGAGTACTTGACACTCTAGATTTTACTGATTTTGATGTTTGTGTGAACTGCATAAAGGAAAAGCAGACCAATATGAAAAAGAAAGGTGCTAAGAGGAATTCAAACATATTAGAGATTATACATATAGAAATTTGTAGTCCAGAAACGGACTTGTATGGTCAGAAACACTTCATCCCATTTATAGATGATTACTCACGATATATGTATCTCTATTTGCTTTATAACAAGAATGAAGCATTAGATGCCTTTAAGCTATTTAAAATAGAAGTAGAGAAACATTGTGGTAAGAAAATAAAGATAGTGAGATTAGATAGAGGTGGAGAATTTTATGGTAAATACACTAATGGTGGACAAGCACCTGGTCCATTTGCGAAGTTTCTTCAAAAGCATGGGATAATAGCTCAATACACTATGCAACCAAGATGGTGTAACAGAAAGAAGAAATCGAAGATTATTAGACATAGTGTGGAGTATGCTTAGCAGTTCTAAACTTCTTAAATCCTTATGAAGTGAAGCTCTTAAAACAGTAGTGTATATATTAAATCGAGTTCCAACCAAGGTTGTTTCTAAAACACCATTTGAATTATGGAAAGGTTGAAAATCAAGTTTGCGACATATATGTGTTTAGGGATGCCCTTCTGAAGTAAAAGTTTACAATCCATAAGAAAAGAAATTGGATCCAAGGACTATAAGTGAGTATTTCATTGGATATCTTGAAAGGTCCAAAGGGTACAGATTTCATTGTCCATCTTATACTACTAGGTTTGTGGAATCAAGAAATGCAAAGTTTCTTAAGAATGACTTGATTAGTGGGAGTGATCAATCTCAGGACTTAGTTCATGAGAAGGATCATTATGAAATATAAACTCCTACTTCAAGTAAATTGATAACATCCCTCAAAGTCAAATGGGTGGTGAATAACCAATCATTGAAGTTCCACAAGCTACTGATGACAATCTAGTAGATTCGATTGTTCATCAATCACCAGAGGTTATTGAGCAGTAAGTTGTACAAGCTCCTCTTCAGGAGGACACTGATACAATATTAAGAAGATCAACTAGAGAAAGGAAATCAGCAATACCTAATGATTACATTGTGTATTTACAAGAAGCTGACTATAAAATTAGAGTCAAAAATAACCCTGACACGTTTTCACTAGCCATGAGTTGTAATGAATCTCAATTATGGTACAATGTTATAGTAGATGATATGAATTCTATGGCATCTAACAAAGTTTGAGATCTTGTCAATTTGCCTAATGTTGCAAAGGTCATTAGATGTAAATTGGTTTTTAAGACAAAAAATGACTCATTAGGCAACGTTGAAAGATATAAAGCTAGACTTGTTGCAAAAGGATTTACTCAACAAGAAGGAATCAATTACACAGAGACCTTTTCTCCTGTATCTAAAAAGGATTCCTTACGAGTGATTATGGCTTTGGTTGCCCATTTTGATCTGGAATTACATGCAATAGATGTGAAAACAGCGTTCCTAAATGGAGAGCTAAAGGAAGAAGTTTATATAAAACAACCGAAAGGATTCTCCTCTGGTGATGGTGAGCATTTGGTGTGTAAGCTTAAGAAATTCATATATGGATTGAAACAAGCCTCCCGTCAATGGTATTTAAAATTTCATAATATCATCTCTTCATATGGTTTTGTAGAGAATATCATGGATCAACGCATATATTTGAAAGTTAGTTGGAGTAAAATTTGTTTCCTTGCTCTATATGTGGATGATATTTTACTTGCCACAAATTACAAGGGTTTCCCATATGAGGTGAAACAATTTCTTTCTAAGAATTTTGATATGAAGAATATAGGTGAGACATCTTATGTCATTGGTATTAAAGTCCATAAGGAAAAATCTCAATAAATTTTAGGTCTATCCTAAGAAACCTATATCAATAAGGTCTTAGAAAGATTTCGGATGAAGGATTGTTCACCGAGTATAGCACCTATTGTGAAGGGTGATAAGTTCAATTAGAACTAGTGTCCGAAAATGAACTTGAAAGGGAACAAATGAAAAATATTTCATATGCTTCTGTACTGAGGAGCCTAATGTATGCTCAGGTTTGTACAAGACCTGACATTGCATTTGTTGTTGAAATGTTGTGAAGATATCAAAGTAACCCAGGTATAGAACATTGGAGAGTTGCCAAAAAGATGATAAGGTGCCTTCAAGGGACCAAAGATTACATGCTTATGTATAGATAAACTGATAATTTTGAAGTAGTTAGCTACTCGGCTTTGAATTTTGCTAGTTGTGTTGATTCACGAAAGTCAACATCTAGCTATGTGCTTATGTTTTCCAGTGGACTTGTATCTTGGAGGAGTTCAAAGCAGATTTTGACAACTACTTTTACCATGAAAGTTGAGTTCGTTTCTTGTTTTGAGGCTACATCACATAGTGTATGATTGAAGAGTTTCATATTTGGCTTAGAATTGTAGATTTCATTTCTAAGTCATTAAGAATGTACTGTGACAATTCAGCTGTAGTTTTCTTGCCCAAAAAACAACAAGAATAGTAGTCGAAGTAAACACATCGACATTAAGTATTTGGCCATTAGGGAACGTGTCAAAGAGAACAAAGTGTCAACACATTCGTACTGAATTAATGATTGTTGATCCTTTAACAAAAGGTATGCTACCAAAGAGTTTTAAGAATCATGTTGCTAGACTAGGATTTGGTTCCATTATATGATTTATTGTATGTACTTTCACAAAACTCTTATTAATTTGTTGTTTTTCTCATTCTGGTATACATATTTTTATTTTGAGAATTAGAACTATTATGGACCTAGAATAAACATAAAGGTTTATTTATTCAGTTAAAGTGGAATAAGAAATATAATGCATGAAAGATAATACTCACATTTAGAGGACTTATTGCTATGATTGGAGCATTTAGTTTCTTTCATTGCGTAGAGGTTTCATAACTTTTAACTTACATCTCCAGCCCAAGTGGAGAATTGTTGTCCGTTGGACCCAATAGTTGCACCATTTACTATAGTGTCGTGTCTGTTGGTTTTGTTGAAACTTCACTTTTATTTGCTACCAACTTTTGTTATTTCTGATGGAAGACAACATAGAATATAAATTATGTAAAAGGGGTATTGGGTCCTAAATTTGACATTTTTCAGATTTACCATCTTATTGAATTTGTTAAAAGTTTAGAAGAGCCCTCTCATATATGTCTGAAATCTCTCAACATCAATGACAACATTATTTTATAATAGTCATGTATATAAATTATTGTCATGTCTAACAAAATACAGTTGGTATTAAGCTTGTTAATACTCAACTTTCAGTTAAAGCTTATTACTGCATAACAAGTAAACACATAAGGATGATAAAAGCTAAAACAGCCCATCATAGAGAATCCCTTGGAAAAACATGTTATTCATTCAAGAACCTTATGAGATACATTGCGAAGTGATTATTTACAGAAAGTCAAACTTAAGGTGTGGAAGAGTCATGTTCCATGGGTGTAGTTTCTGGATAAGCCAGTTTTACTGAGCTCCACTTTGATACTCTGGATGGCAGAATTCCCCTCCAAGATCGTCGCAAGCTTCTTCCAAGAAAACCCTGTCACAAAGTCACACGTCTGATCAATTTTATATCCACCATTTTCAATGAGTCACAATCAAACCTTATATGGGATTTAGAGATCCTACGTCTTGGGGCCATCATACTCTAGATATTCTCTGTCGCATAGCTCTGAAGTTATGTTAGGCACAGTGTTTCTTGCCTCGGACTCGAGCTTAACTTCTGGATACATTTCGACGGCACAAGCGTCCCCTCCTATAGTCTCACAAGCCTCGGCCGGAAAAACACTGAGACGGGACATACAAAACGGAATATCAATTGATCTCGTATCGTATTTTGTAATCATATAGAATTTTCAAAGCTGACAATTTTCAAGAGATCTTACGATTTAACGGAGCTGTAATCAACAGTAGAAGGGTCATATGATGCAGCTGCACTTGTCTTGATTGAGGAAATTTTGCAAGTCTGCAACTTTGGAATGGAACTCCTTGACACAGATGAGATATTTTTGGGTGCAAGAGTAGAGGCGAACGGTGATGGAAGGTGCAAGACTACCTGCATTGTGTGGAGATGGAGTAGAATCGATGTCTGAAGAGAGAACTCAAATGAGAGAGCGTTGTATAATTTTGATAAAGACCAAGAACGGATAAGGTTTCAAAGATATTTGTTTGAAACAAAGGATAAGGCTTTAGCTGCAGTCTGACTAAAGATGTGGTGGGAATGGTATTTTGGCCCTTCTTTTAACAAAAAGAAATAGTGACACACTGAACAAATTTGCAAACATATATGTAGATTATTTGTTTTAAATAAATTATTTAATACTCAAAATTAGATAAACAATCAATAAAGTGTTTTTCTTTTTCTTAAGAGATATCGATTCTGCTTTATTTTCCTTTCCTTTTTTTTTTCTAGATTTTTATTTGATTAATATTAGATTGGATGTATAAACACTAAAGCATTATCATTTTCTAACGATACCACAAGCACCGTTGAATCATGAATTAAGCAACTGAGTACGGCCATTCTCTGCTTGAGCTTTGGAAAAAGCACCATGCTCGTGAAAATTCTGAGACAAACCATAAACGTCTATGGAAGACACTGCACAAACCAATTTGCTGATATCCAACTGAACTATGTGTTCAAGCTAAGTTGAGGCTAAGAAATACAGGAATTTGGACAATAAGAAGCTACCAGGTTACATGAATACCAAAAAGAAGAATAAATGGCTTGGTTAGCCTCTTTGACCGAGACCAAAATGGGACAGGAGAGAGTAGTTAGCAGTGAGGTATAGTTGGAGGATCACAACTGTGAGGGGGAAATTGACAGTAAATCTACTGCTGGGATGTTTCCTTCTAGTTTTAACCCATTTAATTGGAGTCTTATGATGCTGTTGGCCGCAAATGCATGACCTATTAGATCTCTCAAAACATCCCCACCACAAGCTTTCTCCAGTCCAGACTTTTCATGGCCTGGTAGTATGTACATAACTTATCAGTAGACTCAGCTTATACGAACTCAACAGCAGGAGCATGGAGGAGACCTGCCAAATCAAGCATTTTTCTGCAAGTAAAGACAAACAAGATTCTTATTAGCAGGGCCACTCTCCATTAACTCGAGCCCTGAAATCACTCCTAAATGCGACAACCACCATAAAAAGGTAAAATGATTGCATCGAAGGAGAAAAAGATAAGGTAGAAAGACATTGAGAAAATTTAGATCCAGTCAACACTTTTTTTTGGCTGGTCTTGACTAGTTCCCGCCCAAGTAGACCAGGGGCCTTTGACACAAATATTTAGGGAGATGTACTGAACTTGGTCTTGGTAGCCTATGATTGAAATGAAAACTAAGATGACAAGCTAGTACAGTTAAGCAAAAGAGTAAACTCATCTCTTCAGAACCAAAAGGCAGAAGATGATGCACAGCTAGTCTTGCTAGATTAATGCTGTTCTCTTGGGTTGCTTCTCTAGCTCTCAGACAAGGAACTTGGTTCTCATGTTCATCGTTGAATAAACAAGCATGCAAAGGAACACTTAGTTTGCAACATAAAAAAGGTTTAACATGGAAGACAGTGACATGCCAACACGTTCTTGCAAGCATTTGACAGATAGTCATTACTCTTTATCTACATTAAAGTGAGAAAGTGTGAAAGCCCATGCCAATGATAGCAGTTCTTAACCCTAGGGGATAAAAAGAGGAGTGAAATGATTTTGAGAGGTAAAATAAAAGACCTTTAATCCCAAAAAAGTTATGTCCAAATAAAGACAGCCAACAAACCCCACTATAATTAATAGGGAATGCAATAATGTAGATGTCCCATGTATCGATAAAACTGTGTATCATCTAAAGTTAGTGATCTCTTTTTTCTTTTTTCTTTTTTCTTTTTTTTCAGTTACAACGGTCCTCATGCTTAGAACACCATCCAAATTCAGTCGGTGGTGTCCAAACATAAAGCCAACTTCTACAGACACCACACCAGGACCTCTCACAACTTGTTAGAACTCAAAACCACGTGTAGTCTGCGACCAAATCCATAGGAAACATATGGGATTTACTTACATTTGTATCAAAAACTGTGCAATTGGGATAGCATGGGAACAAGCTCATCACTTGAAGGTCTATCAGCAGGCAGTTCTGATAGGCAAACCACAGCAATTCTCACTGCCATTAGCATCTCATCTTCTTCACCTTCTTCACCAAGTATACTCTTGTCCAGTGCTTCCCGCGCCTCCCCAGCTTGCTGCAAGTGACGAAGCCAACGACCTAAACTACCTCCACTGGCTGTTTCTCCAAAGAATGGATCAGTAGGGTCCCTTCCAGTTAACAGAACACCTAATATCATCCCGAAGCTGAAAATGTCACTCTTATCCGTGTACCTGTCGAAATTGAACCGTTTTGGTTTTGTAACAGCGTATAAGCAATACTGCTTGCCAAATAAATACTAAACACTACCAATAAAGGAGTAAAGCATATCGCTTGAAGAAGCTTTTCGCAGCTAAAAGTGTAGTTTTCCAGTTATAAGCTGACGGCAAATCAATCTTAACAGGGGGAAAAAAAAAAGTGCCTGTCTGTCTTTGGGATCATTTTTATTCAACTATTAGCCAGATGAACTGGGATTTTTATTTTCGAAAAATAAGGATCGGCACTTGAAAGGGATATAACGATGCACAAGGTATACGATTAAAGTCTCATGAGTCATTAAACAGTCGAAGCACATGTAATATCAACGAAATTAGAAGTTAATAAGAAAATACTGAATTCATCAGCAATATCAAGACTATGCACAGTAAACCTTGAATTACCTGCCATTTTGGAAACACTCAGGAGCGCTATAGCCAGCAGCAGCCCTGTCCAAATTAGGCATGAGCTTAGCCAACCCGCAATCTGCCAATCTTGGTTCAAACTCAGCGTCCAATATAACATTTGTAGGCTTCAAATTATAATGCAAAATTTGAGACGTGCATTCAAAATGAAGATAACGAAGCCCCTTAATAATCCCAACTGCAATCCGAAGCCGCACTTCCCAACCAAGCTGCAACTGATTCTCTCTTACCCTGTTCATTGCATCATCAAGGCTCCCAGTTGGCATGTAATCATAAACCAAAGAGAACCTATCAGATTCCCTAACATATGCCCGTAAACTCATTAGATTCCGATGTCTCAAGCTTGCAAGCATTTCAAGCTCTTGCTGTATCCGTCTCTTGACAGACTTGCTCTGCGTTTCAGGATAACCAGTTTCAAAGGGTTCAAGCCTCTTCACAGCAATGGTGAGTCCATTGTCCAGAACTGTCCTGTAGTACTTACCGTTGGTGCTCGATCCCAGCAACTGATTCTCAGTCAGAAGGGCTGATTGAAGAGTTTTGGGGTCGATTTTGGGAGAAAAGATTACAGGGCCTTTAAGGATTGGTGTTCGGTTCATGTATAGAACAAAGCTACGGATTAAACGGACTGCAAATGCAAAAAGAATGGAACCTGATAAACCGGTTAATACTCCTAAAATAACACTGAGAAGAATTCGTTTGAGTCCATTATTGAAACTGGGACGTGTAGAAGGAGGAGGTGAAGGAGGCAGTGTAGACAAGTGTCGTCTGATTCTATTTCTACTTCTTTGTTGACACTCTACCGTTTTGTGGAGAAAGCAAAGAATGAACAAAAGTAAAGCTATGGCTTTCCAGCTGATTACTGTGCTGTACCTTCTTTTCTCCATAGCAGCGTAATATTCCACAAGCCTGAAAATCTTATCCCAAATCAAGGAGGATGAGGCTCAAAGAATCCTCATTGCTCACATCCTGGACTAGTAATAGAGGAGCTCTAAAAATCACTAACTTTGTCTTAGAATAGAAGGGGAAGCTTCAAGTGCTTAATATCAAGAGCTGGTAAGACAGAAAATCGAACTTGAACTCGAAATCTTCTCAAGAAAGACACAAAGAATCAATCATATAGTCACCATATCCCATCCTGCAACTAGTCCCTCTCTGTTCTAGATGACTCTGACACCCGCAAAATCGAATCTCCAAGCTTTCACACACAAAAAAGACTGCACTTGGTTAAGTCACACTCTCCCTCACCTAAACGACTATGACCCAATGACTACCCTAAAACATATCAACCACATTCCTCTAAAAATCAAAGCTTTACTTTCTTCTTAACAACTTCTTCAAAGTCAGACAAGTGGGTCATGGTCTTAATCTAGTGCAAACTCAATCCCTTAAACTGTTTCCCTTTCCTGAGTAAGAGAGAAGTAGTATAAATAAGTATATTAAAGATAGGAAGAATCAGTCCTACAGCGACAACCATTTAATGCTTCTATACAAATACACATAAACTACATAGTATGCACTCTCCAAGCTGCTTGCTCTCTCTAAAAACTCAATCTTTGCGTGCTCTCTCTCTCTCTTCAGACGGACCATTCTTGATTCTTCAACCTCCTCTCCTAAGTCCTATGATGTGGGGTAGGGACAGGGACAAAACTGGGGTTCCCGCCTTTCAGAGGATGCCCCACAAAGACATAAGTGGGACCCATGACCACGTTGGCAGAAGCCTTGCCGCTGCCCGCTAGTGTAACCTTCACGAGACCGAAAGCGAAACATCGAACAGTGTGAGACAAGGAGGATCTTACCCAGCTTTGATCCTATCCGCTGGTTGCGAGATGATGAAATCTCAACCGTTTGAAAGAAAAGGGTGCTTGTGCTTTTTGATTAAACATAAAAAGCTCCGTTTTATGGTGGGGTATTACTGTATTAGTAAAAGTTTAAAGCTCTTATCTTTATACATTGCTTAAGTATCATTCTTAATGATAAGGTGAGAATAATAGCTTTCCTTCCGTCCCTTGCCTTCTGGTCCTGGGGGAGTAGAGTAGGACACATCATCAGTCAAAAATCATAATTATTATATATTTAATTTAATAAAAATAGCTTTATAATTGGGCGGTACCAATTTGTCTATGCATTGGGAAGAGGGAAAGAGAAGAGAAGCACGTGCATAAGCCTCAGACTGTTTTTAAGGAATGTCTGGTGTCATTGCTTCAATTAATTATTTAATTTACAGTTTTTAATTAATAATTAATTATATAATAATTGCAACTTGCCTTGACTTAAGTGGTCCCCACACTGATGTTACCATGATATGAGCGAGGTACAGTACTTCAACAAACAACTCCGTTCCAAGTGTGTGTTTCCAGAGAGAAACAGCAAGGCTTCACTATAAAATATAATAAAATAAATACCAATTTACTTACAAATGCACAAATACCCTAAAACTAAAATTCCACAGCCACAAAAAAAACAGCCATTAAAGCTGATTCAACATTATACATAAAATTACAGACTACACGCCAAGCTGTGTTCTGCCCTGAACTAGGGATTGAGAGGACACATCTGATACACCAACTCCAATATCTGCCCAAATGGCATGTATTCCAATGCTAGCCTATCGCTCGCTTCTATTCTATTACATGTAATGTTTACTTTCTTCAATACGGATTTAAGCTTGCTTTTTAAATTACAAGCTGTACTTGCAAGAAAAACATGCAATACGCATTTTCTTCAGTAATCTTCCCCTTCATGCAATTCATCCACTCGACTCAGACAACAAAGCAAGGACCTCGTTATCAACAAAATTGGAATCGATTGCAACCTCAAGAGGGATTTTGCCTTCCTCATTGACAGCCCTTGGATTGGCTCCCCTGCAATTAAGAAAGGTTCTTTAGCAGGATTTCATGATTTCCCAAAGCATTCCTAGTTAAATGGCTCATGAGGAGCAGAAGGAGCACGTTTTCCATTTTTGCTTTTTCTTGTTCATACTGGCTTAGGGACAGGAGCACCAGCATTCAAAGTAATTAAAGAAAACAGAGGAAGAAGGATCAGTACGTGTTACCTCATGAGAAGCAGTTTTGCAAAAGCAGATTTTCCTCCAAGAATACAGCGATGCAGTGGAGTCTGACCTCTTGAATCAGCTGCATTTATATTTGCACCATACTGCAAAAGGAGTTCTAGCATCCCTATGTCTGCGGTTTCACAAGCCAGGTGAAGCAAAGAACACCCTTCTAGATCCTCCACTGTTGGGCCTTCACTAGCACCCACCAGGTTTAATGAGCTAGTAGAGGACCTGTCCAACGAATTCCCTGCTGAGCAGCTAGAACAATGGTCCAGGCCGGCTTGCTCTTGCATTAGCATCACTCTGGCAAGAGTTAGAGAACTACAACATGCTTGCTCGTATACAACATTGACATCAGCATCATGACTAGTGATCAGCCGATAGACGGTCTTTTTGTCATTAGCACGAATGCCTTCCCACATCTGTTGTGAAACAGAATGAAGAAATTGATTGTCTCTTGGCTTGCGAACAAACAGCTTTTCCGCATACTGCACCATCAACAAAGAATATATTTGAATTCAGTTGCCTCCCAGCAGTCAAGCAGCAGCAGCAAAAGAATACAACTATCTGGAAAGGAGATTTTCCACAATTTTGATGGCTGAGAATGTATCTTACCACTCTTGACATTATTTGAACTACTTTGTCTGTTTTTTCTAATTTGAACTATGAATGTTAGAGAATTGATGTTGTGTCTCTTAAGATCGAATTACAAATCATCAATAAAATGCCAATATGAGTGGATAAGGACAAGTAACATCACTTGTTATCTAAACCCCCATTTACATAGGCATATATATATATAAATGTAAAAAAAGTCGATAAAAACCAGGGAATAAGTAAAACCTTTGCATGAATAAACTTCTCCTTCACTGAAATAGAATCTCCAGGAGATGGTTTGCTGACAAAAAGTCGCTGTTGTCTATCAGATTTATATGAGCTTCAGCAACAGAATATCCAGAAATGTTAGTAATGGGTAGTAAGAAATAGCAAGGACTAGTTGCTGCACGTAAGGAATCTTTATAAAAATCATGATGAAGAATCCTTACCCTGCAGGAATGATATCAACCTGGAAGGCACTTCTTGATTGCAATAACTCCTCCCAGACGGAGTTAGCAAAAGCATTTCCCAGTGACTGGAACAAACTTATAACAGATGGCTCCCACACTTTGACATCAAGTGTAAGGGATCTTACCTGCACTAAGTCAGGATAGTATGAAAGCTGTACAGGAGCTAGTAAAGAAACTGTCATCTAAAATTAGCAAACATATTAACTAGAAGCATATCAGGAGAGCATTTCCACTATACTAGACATACCAATATATCTTGAAGGTCTCAAATTTTGAGAATCTTCAAAATAAAATCCATCTTAGACCTTAAAGCACCTTTCTCAACTTCAAAAGAAACAGGAGCTTCAATGACAGTACCCCAGATGTTTTGCTTTTGCATATGAAATAGAATGGTCCCATAACATATTTCTTTGCAGGACAAATTCAGTTAGTCTATAGCTATTACACAGATACTAATCTTTAAGCAACTTTCCCAATGGCCTTTGATAGCATCCTTAATCTTTTGGCATTTATACCATTAGTCATTCAAATGCCTGAAGAGATTCTTCGAAAGTGTTAATGAGAAGCTTAGTGTATAGGGTTAATCCCAATCACTGGGAAGTATTATATATATACATACTAAAGTACAAGTATGGACCATTTGCACTTACAACCCTATGCTAAAGTATATACATGTAATTTTAACAGAAAAAAACACAGAAAACTACCGATCAAGTTCAAATCATTTACCTTAGAAATGTGTACACCAAGATTGCGGTGAACACCAGAACATTCAATGCAAACAAGAACTCCAAGATTCAGTGATGCCCAATCTGGTTCTGGAGCACCACAATCAGCACATTTCTCATTTCCACAAACTCTTCGCAACACGCCAATTGGCTTCTCTATAGTGGATCGTTGCTGCTGTGAGCTTCTATATGGCCGGTCATGGTGTGCACCAATAAGGCTCCTCTCAGATGTGTATTCCTCAACAGCAGATTGGTCAAGGTCAGCACTTTCAAATGAACTACTCTCACTGGCAGATCGGTGATGACCACTTCCCATAGGACTATTGGGCAGACACTGAAATTTTGATTGAAATATAGCCATCAGACTGATTAGGATAATCAAATTGAATCTTATCTAAGATGCTCTCAATAGTTACCCTTTCAGGAGCTTGTGAACTTAGTAATGACGCAATAACACCGGTTATCTTTTCGATCCAATCCATTTGATCCAGTGCACTTTCTGCCTGCACTGACAAGCACAAGTAAACATTATGACAATTTCGTTTTCTTTTTTTGTGGAGAACACCTTCTCTGTACCATATATCCATCCCTAGCAGAATCTTTCCAGATACATGTGTCAAATCCAAGATACAAAAAGGATTATACCTGTAAAGTGTAGTTCTTTGTCGGTGATATAATTCTGAAGCAGAATCGTAGATCTGACTGATCAGCATCAACTTTGATTGTTGATGTAAGGAGGTTCACAGTGTGGTGAGCAACAGATTTCTCATCGTGCACTCCTCCATGGTGATGAGAAGAAAGCCATCTGCTCAACAATCCAGATCCAAGCTCAGAGCTATTCCTTTGACCTGAAAGTTGGGTTCCAGAACCCTAACAAATATAACAAACCAAAGACAAAGGGAAGATCAGAAAGCAAAAAAGAAATAGAACCATATCCCAAATATTTCTTTTCTTTTCCTCACATAGACACTCACAGATGGTTTGCTGCACTGTTTACGATAGTAATAAAGCATTCCTCGGCTATCAAGAACAAAAAATCTTCTTTTCCAGTCACCTCTTAAGCTTGAGGAACGTTTTGACAGGTAACCCTGTCTAATAGTTTGTACCTGCAAGTTAAAGAATACTTTCAGCAGTTGACCAAAAAAAAATATTCAGATAAACAGAGCTCCTATTTTGAAAACATTCTGTACCTTTCCCTTCGCAGCTGATTGCATTACTGCCTCTATCATTTTATGGGAACTCCTACCGATGGCTTGAATGCCATCCCCGTTTGGAGATCCGTTAGAACCGTTAGATGACCATCTACTTTCACGATCAATCTGCCTTTTGTACTCTTGCATTCTCTCATTCAAAGCTGCTTGCTCATAGTTGGACCTCTCCCTTGATTGTTTAGCATAAGTCAAAACCTAAAAAGGAAGCCAATAAGTCAATTAAAGCTAAGCATTACCTCATGTTTCCACATTTAGCAAAAACAGGACATAGTTTAGTCCAAAAGGTATCTGTTTCACAGCACAATTCAAGACATGCTGACAATTTTGGGAAGAAGAGAATCATTAAGATTTTTATTGCCCGTAAGAAAACAACATAGGCTAAAATTCCCTTTCTTTAGAAATAGATCCAGAGATGATTATAATCGATACAATATAACCAAGAGTAGCCAACAAAGTGTGCCTCTATTCCTCTGTTAGTGGTCATACATATAAAATTCCTTAACCTCAAACTTTATGGAGGGTACCAAATTCATCATGCAAGAGTTTAGAGCTTTTGATTTGGTTGAGATGAAGATGTTATCAACTTATGCATGACAGGAATGCTACAAGTTACTCTATTTCCAAACCATTGTAACAAAAGTTTTGTATTGGCAAATAGAGAATATAACTACAGCAATAGTTTGCTCATAATCTTAAGAACTGTATTGCACAAACCTGATTAATGTAAGGTTCCATTTGATGCAACAACTCATAACCCTACCAGAAAGAAAGATTCATCATAAATACACAAAAGTTTGAACACATTAGGAAGGAAGAAAATTCCCACCACACGACCTACTTGCTTGAAGTATTGAAGATGTGCATCCATTGTGCCACTAACTGCTTCAAGAAATTCAAACCTTTTTTTTGCTTCAACATTGGAAAGAGCCGTTACCTGGATGGAGAGGGGACAATAGTATCACCAATATGGTAAATATTACAGGTTACCAATAAGAAAATAAATTTTACATGTATACTTACCAGATTAAAGCGAGCTTGCTCAAATGCAGACCGTGCACTATGAAGTTCCTGTCATATGCAAGAACAATATTAGATTGAATTTCAGAACTTCCAACAAACATCATTGTGGATGTGTTGACACAATATACCTCTTCTAAAAGAGTAGCTACATCAGTCTTTGTGCCTTTCCTTAGAGAGAGAAATTTTTCACGAGCCTGTGACATAACATGCATAACAAGCAAACAATGGTAAAGGAATTGATTTTTTTAGTAGATAAAGGTTCAAATGTTAGCAGTTTTAATGATTTTAACAATTTGGTTTTGGAGTTTTTTGCTCAGCTCTAAAACATTCTAAAATATACTTGGCCCTATCAAACAACTATAATTCATCATAAATGCATGCAAATGAGATCACATGGAAATACATTTTTAACATTGAAGGGGCCAAGATATAAGTGTCAATAATTAGTAGTTCTGCTCCTGAATCCAGTGGAAAACTTATCAAGAATAGAACCATGCAAAAGTACCTGGTCATAAAGAAGGCTAGCCTTGTCAAATCTTTTTCGAGCTTCCTGCCATAAGACAAATTAAACGGACCATCTCTGAAGTGGGTTATACTAAAATGTGCAGAAGCATGAGAAACACATTCTTCATAGATCTTTAAAGTGGAAAATTGATTACAATACAATTATCATGTTACAGTAAAACATATGTAAATAAACCTTAGATTCCATATGTGAGAAGAATTAGCAATTCTCAATACCTTGACCTCAAGCAAGTCATTGTTGGTAAAATGTAGCAATCTCTCATTTAACTTGTGCTCAACCTGAAACCAATTAAGAAAGGAATGAAATATGTCGAATAACAAAGAAAAAGGACTATTGTATTTGTTAATAGAGTGAACTAATGAGCTAACAAGTCTGAGACTTCAAATGCAGAATCAAACCCTACCCACAAAGGGGAGTTGTATATCCAACAGATTTCATCCAAGATCAATCCTTTGGTTACGAAGTAAACATACTATTCTCCTAACTCGTAACTGAAGTTTACCCAAAATCATATAGTATCTTGTGGTAGAATTCATTCAGATATGCCATAGAACCTATGTTCTCATTCTCATGATCAAAGAATATCATAAGAAGATTAAAAAAAATCCATGGTTTGCTATTTATCAGAATTGTTACCTTGGCACGAAGCATTTCCTTGTATGTTCCAATTTCCCTCAAAGCTATAGTAAATTTCGTCATGACAGGGCCTAAAGAAATATAAACGGAATCAACTATGTTAACAAGCATATAGTTTCTTTGCAAAAAAATATCTAAAAATTAAACTTAGCTTCAAATTGAACAGAATAGTACACCAAATAGTAACAGGATCCATTTGAAAATTGACAGAAACTATAGTAGAAGTTAGTAAACATCAAGCAGCCACAAGACATATCAATTTACCTCCAAAAGCCACACTAATAGGGTCATTGTGCCCTCCACCAAAAGTTTCTAGAGCACTAGCAAAGGCAATATCCCCATCATATCCTTCGCCAAGTCCTTCACTGCAGATGGATGAAAGACATTAATACAAATTACTTCTCGGAGATCACCAAAGCATGATAAAGAAAAACTTTTAATTGCATGACGAATAATATGAGAAAGCACAGCACAAGAACTAAAAATTCAAATGCAACATTGGAAATTTTCTGTTCATAATGTCAAGTGAAGATCAAAGGAATAATGCAGGCAATTGAATTTCAAAATGCAACTTACAAGCTCCCGAAAGCAAAAGGGGCAAAAAAAAAAAGAGAGAGAGAAAAGATGAATATAAACAATTCTTATACGCGTTCTCAAAATTGCAAATGAATGAAGCATCAATAGCTATAAACATGGAATTAGCCTCGGTGATAGAGTCGAACGGGCATACGTGTATTTTCGGCATCCTTTATAGAACTTTAAGCTTCTCTCGCGTAGCAATTCAGCACTTTCCTCCAAGGTTTGCATCTGTTACACGATCCAATAAAATATCAAAATGATCATTGCCATGAACCATCTAAAAAAATTAACTGCATGAATTCTGACTTGTAATGAAAACACTGGGACAAGGCTTAAGGGTGCAAAGGACAGAGCGGAAATCTAGTAACAAAGTGCGCAACAACGTCAAGAAAAGACATGGATTAAAGAATACCGACAATATCAATATTAGGTAAAGGATGTAGCATAGTCCCATAATGAGGAATATAACCAAAAATGACATTGTTGCTACGCCCAAGCTCAAGGAATCCAAAGTACCATTATTCGGAAAGCAATCACCAAACAAGATTACCCAAAAACTGAACAATCTCAAAACTTTCATCGCAAGAAGAAAACATTAAAATCACGCCCTAAAACCCACGAACTCCTTCTGAATTCAGCTACAAAATTCAAATCGACGATGTAGTAGACGAGTAGTCGAGAAGTCAAAAGAAGTTAAAGGAGAGAGCAACTAACCTGCTTGCGAAACATGGGAGAGTCATCGAGCTTAGTGAAATGCATTTTAAACACCTCGAATCTTCCACTTGTTTACTGCAAAATTTAACGACCATCACATCACAACAATGCTCGATCTCGGCAATTACAACCGCTAATCTAATCTCATAGTAACCAATGAGATCCTCAATTCGTAGGCTCCGGTAGAATTTCTTTCCTTTTCTTATTGAATTTTGGTTTTTGTGGCGTGTCTGTTTAAAGCAGTAGACTTTTGGAAACCATGGAAGAGGCGAGAAAACATGAGATTGGTTTCAGCGAAAAAAGCTTTGGGAAATGAGAGTACTGATAATTAGGAAACTTTTGGTTTAAATTAAACCCTCGAAGAGCTGTTTTTCAAAGCCAAACCCAAACTTTCTTACCACGGCATCGTTTCAGGGTATGGTGGCCCTCCTCACTGAGGCCACTGACACTGGTTTACCTTTTTCATGGTGACGAGAAACGAGGAAGACGGGTTTCTTTACCACGCGCTCTGTGTGGGAGTGTAGTTAAACGATGACTGGGAAGAGTGTGGTAAAAGAAAACCAGTGGTTTTGGCGCGTGGGTTTTGCACATCGATTCTGAGAGATGCTTCTGTCACGCACGCTCAGCTCTTGAAGTAAGTGGGCCCCAAATCCAGCACTCTACGATACCTTTGCTTTCGCTACCACGCTCCATAAAAGGAGAGTGACGAACAGAGACTCAAATTTATTCATTAAAGTTATTAGTAAAAAAAAAAAACAAAACAGAGAGAAAAAAAGACAATTACATTTTAAATAAAAAAATCGTAATTATCATCAATTTTGTAATCTTATATAAAAATTAAAAATTTCAAAGTTATTACAAAAATAACTACAGTCAACTACTATAGTTAATTCAATAACTTAAATATGAAAATTTTAAGGTGTAGGTGAGTAGGTAAGGGACTTTCTTAATTTAAGTGAGGTCACGAGTTCAAACCTCCCTCACATATGCAGTTGTTTAAAATTTGGAGTTAGAACTTTACCTCTCGCAAGGGACCTACTCAGCAATCAAAAAAAGAACTTAATCGCAAGAGTTAGACGACACTTGCATCCTTGAAACACTTGACCTATGAGATCCCGTTCATTTTAATAATAAAAAATTATTTTTATTTGAATGGTAACAATAATATTTAGTATAAATTTTATTGATACGTGAAATTTTAAATTATCAATAATATAAAATCTTATTAAAGAAAAAGTAAATGCTAAAGAGTAATTGAGAAAGGAAGTGGAAGAGAAAAATGAGAACGAGATGAAGGAGAAAGATAGCTTTAATTTTATGATGATGATGACAACTATGGCCTATATGTTTCCATGCCTTTTTGACTCATCGCACGTTCCTTCCACCGAGTATACATTCTCAACAGCTTCCTTCTTCTGCTGTTTTATTTTAAAGCATATGGCGTACATTGAGAATGTAACACTGTCGATGTCTTCTTGTCCGAATACCTCTGCTACTGTCAATTTCTTTAATGAATTAGAACAGTGAATAAACAACAACACAAACATTTGTTTTTGTTCATTAAAATTTGTACTTACCTATTAGAATTTACATGTACAGGACAAGGTAATTACCTTAACTATCTCAGAAGGTGTTATTGTCTAAAACACAATGATATGACTGACTTTGTAAGCGCATGAATTGCACCTTCGAAAATGCCACTCGAGACCCTAAACGTGGTAGACTCGTAAAGTGCAAGCCCACATTACACCCAAGAAGTCTTAAAGTAGAAACAAATGAAAAAGAGATCCACAGTCACAGACAAGGACACCTCATAACAACAAAAGTAAGCAACTCGGGTTTGCTTTTTCGGCCTCTTCTAAACCCATGGAGACCGGCTTTGCTTTTCAACTTCACCTTAGTTCAAAGTAAAGTAATGAAAATTTATTGGACACGAAAAAGCACAATATTAATATAATTCTATAAAATTTAAAAATATGCATTTCACTTTTCTTATAGATTTAGCTATTTTGAATAACATGAAATCACTTTTTTTAATAGAAAGAGAAACTTATAAAATGACGCTGATATCGGTTAGTAGTCAAGAACACCAAAGCATACTTTATTAATTTTAAGAAAATTTTTGTCTTTTCTTCGGAAACTATTCAAAGTCTTCTTTCTCTTTTCTAATACTCTACTCTCCAACCAATACATTAGTCGGAGAATTTCACACGTTTCAATCATTTTTTGTTTTTTTTTTAATTTCTAAATTTTTCTTATTTTTATGGATCAAATTGATTCATATGGTAATATCAAAATTACATACTTTTACAACTTTTTATGGCTTTAACCTATATTAGTAACTTACTTAATAAAGGGAATCTGTTTTCATAGCTTATCTCGGAATCATTAAATTTCTCTTAAATTTCATAGTACTATATAAAAAAGTTATAATTGCCTCCTTTTATGTGTATATATATATAAAAAGAAAGAAAATAACAAAATATAAACAAAAATATTAAAACACAATATTAATATAATGGCAAATTTTGTAGGTAAATTAAGTTTACATTTATTAAATTAAACAATTTTTTTAAACAACCTTGGTTGTATATTATTAGATCTTCTAAGATCTCACGAATTACCTAGATTTATACTAAAAGTTGATAAACTTGGAGGAGAATTGGGCCTCCAGTCCACTAAGAATTATTGACTTCGACTTGGAGGAGAATCGGGCCTTTAGTCCACTAAGAATTCTGAGATGAAGTCAAAAAGTTGATCAACTGGGAGGAGAATTAGGCCTCCAGTCCACAGTAAAATGCCCGAAGAAAGGCCCAAAGAAAGAGGCGGTTCAAATGCTTCTGGAATTAGCTCATCGCTTCGTTTAAAGTCTCCGGACCAAATTCCATCCTTCTTTCGTTTATCATCCATTGGCTTGTTCACCGTGAAATGGCGTCGCCGTCTCCGGAAACCACTGCTGATGGCAGCTTCAGGCTCCGAGTGGAAAAGGTTTTTGGATCCCTCACCTCCTCCTCTCCCCAGCCTTCGTCACTCCAATCAACCCTGTGGTCTCTCTCCGACGACGAGGTCCAGCGAAAACAGTGGAAAAGAGACACCACCTCGTCTGCCTCTGACAGAGACCACATGCCGTGCGCTTCCTCCTTCGACGAGCTCGCCAAGGATCGACGGAGGAGTTTTCGCCGGGAAATGAAGCACGATCTCGATGAACTTGACGATCGCGGCGATGATGATGACGAAGAGTCGGGGAGCGAGAGGCGTCGCGTTGAAGCTGCTTTAGACGAGTGGGAGATTAGATCCTCTATTGGATTGGATTCTACTCTCGACAATGAGGTATTGCGATGTTTTGCCCAAGTTTTTAATATCACTTTTTAAGCGAAACGTTGGTTTATGCCTGTGTAGTTAATGAGGTAATAATCATAATTAAAAATAGGATACAGAAATTGCTCTTTGTTTACTATTTCTTGTTGCCTTTTCTTTCTCTAGATATACACTAGTGTGATTGATTATACTCGTGGAATTTGGTTGTTGTAGGAAGAAGAAGATGAGTATGATAAGGTTGCTACTGGGAAAGACAATGCCGGGGAGCGGCTTTACATGAAGGATGTTGTTAGTGATCAAGGTTCTTGTTTGGGCATTCATGATTTGCCTCGCGGGCTATTGCATTGTAACAAAGACCCTCGAGCCAATCACCTGGCTGCAAGAGCTAGGCTGCAAGAAGATGAAGCCGAAGGAGAGGAGCTGAAATCTGATCTTGATTGTCACACAGAAGTTAATCAGCCCAATGTGAAGGCGGACGATGAATATGGTGGTCCCTTAAGGTCTATTTTGAAAAGGAAAAACAGCAGTTTAGATGTCGGGGCAAAGAAGCGCGTGAGGTTTGATCCTAGTTGTAAAACTGTCTGCGAGGAAGAAGCACCGCAAAATGTTCAGGAGGATTCTTCTGGGGGTGCAGCTATTATGGATGCTGCAGTTTCTGCAGATGAATCTGTTTCAGGCTGCTGTGGTGTGCCTGATTATTTAAGGAATCCTTCCAAGTACACACGTTATAGTTTTGATTCGTCTAGTGATTTGGATGACAAATCCAACACCCAAGCTTTCATGGATTTTCTTAAGCTGGTGAAGCATAGAGAGGCCGGATCAGAATTTGTAGCTTCAGCAGCTGGTCTTCCAAAGTCAGTGACCTTTATTCCAAAGCGGAAAGTGGGTGAAGTTAAATCGATGGATGATAGCAGAAAGGTTAGAAAAGAAGAGGATGATGTTAATCAACCTCAGCAGCATGGAGGCATGCCTATTGGCATTGCAGCTAATGAATCACAAGATTCTGAAGTCGACAAAGTGGAGGCAGATGAACCAGAACCAACTGTGGTAGCGAAAGTAGTTAGTTCTGAAAAACCTAGTCGCAAGTATAGGAAAAAGTCAAGCTCGGATGACCTTGACGTGTGATTTCTTTTTAAGTTTCTTCAATTCATCACAAACACAAGCACCGACTTTTTATTTGTTTTCCCCCATGACACATTCACGGTAGGGGCTGCTTTTGTTATTGTATACATTCTACGATCATGGAAAGCGCGGTTTAGGATCTAAAATTATGGTTTTGCTTTGTCTGCTGTCTGCCTTAAAGAAACCTCAATTTCAGGATATATATATATATATATATTTCTATTAGCACCTCGATATAATTGTAGGTGAAAATATCGAATGGATTCTGAATTGTTCAGGTGCGTAAATTCTTAAAAGCGTTGCATGTTCGAAAATAGCAGCAACTTGGTCTAGCTATAAGCATGCAAGCGTCTAAAGTATCCGCAAGGATGGTCTGCAAAAATCTTCCTTGATAAGCTAGCATGAATCTGATAGCTACCTTTAATTTTATTGTATGTGTATGGAACTATAATGGCGTCAAGCCTCAAATGTCACAAAAGACAAAAGGAAGTACAGAAATGGGGTTGTCAAGAACATGCAATGTAATCCAGAGATAATTACCAAAATCAATCTTACTAACATTCAACCTGAGCTATTATGGAAACAGGAAAGAAGATTTTTGTTATGTACAGAGACAATGTGATTCTCTCTTTAGCTATAATTTATCAGCAATCTTCCCAAGAGCATCTGCAAGCTTGTTAAGAACAGCAAGCAAGCCATCTGCTTGATTCTTCCGCTGTTCCCTGTCCAACCGAATGTTGATATTCTGAGCTTCAAGCTGAGCATTAAGCATTCTACAATTCCTATCCACGACATCAATCAACCTATCGTGCAAACTAACTGGTTCTTCTTCATCCTCGAACCATTTCCTTTTCCGACCCTCATGAGAAGGAGAACCCATTTCAGGATCTGGACCACGCTGGTTGTCATCTGTTGTATCTGAGAGAGAACACACAGATGTTTGGAAGACATTCAGGACGGAATATCAAGTAACAACACAGGCACTTGGACCTTGACAATTTGGTTAGTTGAGAAGAATGAGATACGTCACCATGTACTTTAGAATCGAAGACTGAAAAGTTTTGTTATGATACCTTATAAGACAAACTAAAAAAGTTTCAAACAGATGCATGAAGAGAGCTTTCTTGATGTTCCCAAAAGTTTAAAATGCTTAATGACCTCAGAAATTTTCTTATAATGAGAATTACTTTATGATCTGAAAGTAATAAGAGAACTAACAAAATCATACCAAACTAACCATAACAGCATTACCTTGATGTTGAGTAAACCTGAAACTTTGTTGATACTGCCTCTCTGCACATAACAACAAAAGGAATGGTAACATGACCATTAAGGTTAAGTTGTGGATTGATTAGAGCTCAATTACGACATGTTTAGATAACAAGTCTGACAGCAACTGTAATTTTACGATAACATATCTGAAAGCAAACGTAATTTTTGCGATTGCAATTCAACTTAAAACCCTTGTGATCACCTCTAAGAACTCCAATTATAAGATGCCAAATAGTGAAATAAATTAAAATCAAGTTCAAAGCAAACATAGAAAATTCTTCCATTTCAGGAAGCTTTAACAAAAGAATAGGACTTTCAATTCGGGCACCTGAAATTGGTAATGGAGTCTCTGTGTCCTCCGCAGCAACTGCCCTTATGGGCTGAACATCCTTTGCTGCCGTCTTCTTCTCCGAGCTCCCGCCGCCGTCCTCGTCGAAGTCGGAGAGCAGGACGCCGTCTTCCGCAGCCGCACTTCTCCCCCCGTCGAAAACCGCCTCCGTTTCATTTGCTTGAGCCAGGGCCGCCGCAGCCGAAACGCCACCCGTGCCGTCAAGTATATCGTAAACCTCTCTGTCGAAAAAGCCAGGCAACTTCCTTTCCCGCCTTAAGTCGTTTCTCATCACCCAGAATGAATCCGTCTCTTCTCTCATCTGCGACTCCCATTCTTTTATCTTCTTGTAATCGCCCGCCAAATTGCTCCACCTTTTGCGGCACTGCACCGGGCCCCGGTTAACGCCATGCCGTTTACAGTACGACGAAACCGTCGCCCACTTGGGCTCCACGTGGCCGGAGCTCAGTCCCATGCCGGCGGCTCGCCCTCGCCGAACTCTGTTCTCGGCCACTCTCTTGCCTTGTATGAGGACGAGGATCTCCTGTCGCGTCCAGCGAGGGAGTCTGGGAGCTTTCCTACCATCATCGCCGCCGTCCGCGGCGTTTAAGCGGGCGCCGACGCCGTTGGTAGAACCACCGTCAACGGCGTTAGTGCTTAGGCTTAATTGTTGATTATCATGTTCCAAAGCCATAATTAATTGCGAGGCGCTAAAGCTCTTGGAAAGGGCACGTGACTTAACGGCGTTTTTTAGGACAATCCCATTACGCCGTTCATAAGTCCCCGTGAGGGAAGGTTTTGGGAGAGATTGGTAGGGGTTGGTGTGTACTAGTACTAAGAGGGAGCTAATGAGGAGAGGTTTTGGTGTTTTTGTGAGATTGGTGGGCTTGCGGTCTTTGTTGAGGGCTGAATTGATTTTGCCAATTCTATACCGTATAGGTATTAACTAGTCTTAATCTCTAATTAAGCAATTGGATGTTATTAAATTTCATTAATTTTTTCTTAACCAAAGATTACTTCTTGATATGGCCATTAGTAGGAGATAATAACCGTCCGATCCAGAGAATTTATTAAAATACGTATTAATTAATAATATACTAAGTGGGTCATTTTCTTGGGCATGGAATATGTGAGTGTACGCGTTTTCATTGCCCATCTCTTCCAAGTCAATTGGGTATGTATGTTTTGTTAAGCCCTTTTAAGTCCTAATCTTCTCTTGATTTCATATATTCTTTGGTCAATACTCAGTGTTATGTGTCAAAGGCTGGTTCCATGATCGTGAACCATTGGAAAAGAAAAGTGCAAATCTTATTAAGTATAGGCATGTCTTTTATGTACCACTTGAGGCCATTTTAGATGTGGACAAAAGGGCTTTGATAAGGGCAGCCTACTGGCTCTACCCTACCACTAAGAAAATCCTGCCTTAATCATTTAACCTAATCTTCACTTAATGGCTAATCCACAAAATTGGTCCCATCCCTATTAAAAGCTACTTTTGTTCTACAGAAATTGATTTTGGAATAAGTAAAATAGTGGAAAATACTAAACTTCCCCTTGTGACTTTTTCCTTTTCTTCTTTTCTTAGTGCACTCTCTGATTAAGTGGCCTTAGCCCTAAGTTTGATCAAAGGGCAGTTTATGATTATGATTATGATTATGTATATGTACATATTCTTTTTTATTTGATACACAAACTTACCATCCATCCATATCTATGTATACATACAAGAAAGGTTTTTAGAGGCACATGCCTCATGAGAGGGTGGGTTAGTAAGGGGTCATATTCTCCCTGTGACACAGTGGGGACCAGATTGTTTCTTTCTTTAGTAATCACCTCCATTTTTTTTAAACTCTTAAATGTCTATTAAGTGGGTATCTCTAATCAAACATTTCTTAACAATTCTAGTCATTTTGGCCTTTCTTTTAACAGTATGTATTTGGTTTCAGAAGCGGAAAAGGGGAGTGGCCACGTTTAATTTTTATGAGATCGCAACAGACACCATGGGCATGAGATTCAACAAAAACTTTACCAACAGCTATAGGTGTTTTGTGGGAGGGTCGTGGGTCCAGAAAAGCTCCTTAATCACCAGAATTTTCTTCTAATTATGGCGTTTGCCACTTGGTCTAGAAGCGATTGAGAAGTCAGTGAGTGATGTCTCCCACGCCCACTCTTCTTCTGCTTAAATCTTGATCAATGCTAAGAAAGAAATTACAAAAAGGAAAAACAAAAAAAGAACTCAGTGGCTCTAAATGTATGGTGTTCTGAGATTTGCATGTTGATCATATGTATACCATCAAAATGTCACTTTCCGCATTAAGAATAAGAATCTACTCATCTCCGAGTTCCACAGTCTGTGGAACATCATTTTCGCATTGGATTACCCGTTCTACCCACTAGTTTTGTCATGACAATACCATACATATAACAGTGTTTCAATTTCTGGGTATTACGAATATTGAAGTTATTCAACTGATACCTTTTATAGTTAAGCGATCCGAAATTGGATTCTTTAATCATGATAGGCTGCCTCACATCTTCTCCTAACTATGTTTACACTTATTATTTTGGCTTGATTTCATCAGAGAAGTTGGCCGAATTAACAAAATTGAAACGTTCCAACCTGCTAAAGGAGTTTTCGTGTATCGAGAGAACAGCAAAGAAGTCTTAATCAGGAAAGGGGATGCTTAAACTAAGAGACTATACAAAATTAGCTACTTCCAACTTGATACTCCAAATGATTCATTTAATATTACAAAGTCAAGGTTGCAGGCAGTGTCGTTTGGTTTTCAACATCAGAGGTGCATGCAAGGCTCGACAAACACATGGAATCCTTTGAATAAAAATAGCAACTTTTGGTAACAAGTCACCACTTACCTTAACATTAGGGTGCTCTGACGACCAAATTGGGTTAACCAAGTAATGGCGTCAGATACGGGTATTAGGTAAGGAATAAGTAAGTGTATAGAAACGTGTCGCTTATTGGGTCTTGGAACCAATCATTCTTCAGGACACGAAACGAAATCCCTATCTCATACTTTTTGTCTACGGTACGAACCTTTTATCTTTTAAATTAAACCGTAATAATGGGTGTCTTCAAATTGGGGTATTTCCAGAATCAGCAACGCCGAGTGTGGAGAAGAAAATGAAAAATTGGACTAGATGAATCATACATTACTTTACAGGCATAGGACCTCAACGTCAAGTGGAAGACAGAGAGCAATAAGCCTTGGAAAACGAGTTAAAAGCAATCTGATGTGTTTAGCCCATTTCAAAGCACTAACCAAAATAGTCAAGCCACTTTGTATTTCAATTGAAATTAGATGCTAACTTTTAGAAGGAAAATGAATGGGCTAGTTAAACAAAATTAAGGTAGCTAGAACAAACGCCCCCTGCACTCGTTAGTACCACACTGGCACTCCATCTGTTTTATGTTTCCGTCAGGCCCAACGACACTATCAAGTGCATAACCATAGTCATATGTGAGTTCCTGTGAGTGTAAAAATTCAACATTCCTTCCCCAGTTAGTAGTTAAAAAGCATCCACAAAACTTCGGATATCACTTCATTTAGGATTTACAAAGTGGCATGTCATGTTATGTCAAAATCTTTTATATAATCATGTTATTATTTAGTCATGAATAAAACATATCTCAAACTCACGTATAATTTTAACTACGACACCTACAATTGATTACTAAAATAGTCAAGAGTTGAACATGATCAACGGTTAGCGAGCTAGCAAATGCATACAAGAAAATATGATAAGTCCAGATATGGAATCCAATCCGTGAAAAGAAGTCAAAAAGGATTAAATAATCAAACCAAAAGAAAATATGAAAGATGGGAAATTACCTGCATAGGAGGTATGTTATCTGCAGCAAATAGCATAATTCTAGCAAATCTAACATCATGGTGTGAGCTTAGGATGCACTGAACGAAAAGGTTAGGATCGCAGCTATGATTAATAAATCTGGCAACATTACCACAAGAACCTGCATCTATGCAGAACTCTGATTCACTATCATCCATTATGTCATCTTCTTTCTCCACCACATTACTAGCAGATGTAGATTCATCACCTTGTCGCCTCTGAAAAGAATTTGCTTCAATAAGTTTCATTTGCTTAACATTGCAAGATAATCTGAACTTTGAGTAATAGAGAAGGCTATCTATAGATTTAAGACCAAAAAGATGTATAAACTCATAACCCTGAGAAAACTTTGGTTTTCATCTAAGATGTAAATACACTAGCTGCCTATGACGAACCACATCTAATAAGTGTTAAGCAAAATATAACATGCCTTAGCGAAAAAAAAGATGGCATTTGAAGAATAAAGAAGCTTTCCTCATTTAATGGCTTGAAATAAGAAATATGGAAAATGCCAATTCTTATGTCATTTTGAACATGCCTCTCTTCCCCCTAAGCCATGCATTGTATGCCAGCAATCGATGTCAAATATGTAGTCGTTCTCAGAGACATTATCCAGCTCAGTGTTCCTCCTCAGAACTCCAGTGTACTCACAGACTGGAGCACCAGAAGGAATAAAATCCCAAGATCGAACTGCCCATCCTTTGCTCTTTGTACGATAAACCTGCTTCAGAAAACGTTTCTTACTAGAAGTGCTATGTGCTACTTACTGCGAGAGAGTTGCTTATTAATTGAATGGAACACATACCTCAAGTCTGTACTTTAGTGCTTTCTGAGATATGCGATTAATGCATTTGGGTCCACAGCCACAACTTGGTCCACATTCATACACCACATCCTTTGGTTCAATCAATCTACAAAAGGAGACAAATTTGTATCCAACTTTTAATAATTACTATCAATACATCACGGTGTCTCTAAGACACCAACTACAATATAATCACAAGTACGACACATATATGTATAGTGAAGATCTTGTATATATATTTGATCATAGGCTTTAGCACATCAACTAACGTGGGTTGAACTGCAGGATGATGTCAAATTATACATATGCATAACATATCATTGTAGAACCACAAAACGCTAAATTAATCCAATTAGACTCCAGTAGTAGAAGCAACAAAACCAGATTCTTTATTATTATTCAATCTCACCTGCCACCATTTTTGTGCACATATGGGAAATCAGAGCCGTTAAGCCGAGCACAGGAGCAATAGCTTGGGTTTGCACAGTTCCCTTTGCATTTGCATCCAGAGGCACTTTGGGGAGCAATCACATCTGTTGCAATTTGAACGGATTTCATATATTTGAACCCTGCATTATGAAGTTAAATTTTTCATCAAAAGAACAGATCTACAGGCACTTGATCAATCAATCACCTATGTTTAGCCTAGAAAGGCATCAATGTAAGCAATAAAAATAGATGTTAAAACAGAACCATAAGCATTGCCCTACAAAGGGAAAAAAAAAAGTGAGAGAAATCCAGATTTTAGAAACTAGGAACAGAAATAGTTTCCAAAAAACTGAAATAGCCAGAAAACCAGATTTAGTAAAACAGTAACTATAAGAAACTCATATCAAGGCAAACATAATTTTTTTGGCCCTCCGGTTGTAACATAAATAGCTTTTTCAGCTAGCTGGTTGATACCTAAATCTTTGAGCTTCAATAGAATGCATCAGATATTGACAGATTTTGGTTTAAGAGAACGTAGCCATAAAACTATAGGGAAGATGAATTACAACCAAAGTGTTAACACAAACATGACATGCATTGGAAGACTACCCTCACAAAAAAATCGATAGTTTTTCTACGTATGTGGCCACAAACTATATAATATTAAGGTTAAATTATGGACTGGACCAAAGAGTATGACAAGAATGACTGGCATATGATGGCAATGCTAAAAGTAGTATGGAAAACTTGCCTGCAGGTGCAATAGGCGGAACATCAACAATATTGGTGACAGGAATAGGTAAATTTTCCTCACCAAAAGAGATGTCATCGCAAACCAAGCTTGCAAAATATAATAAATATCAGCTATCTAGTGTTATATAATTTGAATGTGTATGTTCTGGATATTCATATGAGATTGAAGAAAGCTATACCCAAGTGACTTGGATGCCCCGTTAGTTCTTCTTTCTTCAAAATGAACCTAAAACAAAAGCAACAACTAATCCATCTTATACAATTGCAAACAGGGTCTAACATTTTGGAAAGAAATGGATTCAATAAGGGAATCCGTCAGGGGAAACAATTGTCCATAACGAAGTATACCCAATCATATAGAAAAGGCATGAGATACATCACCAAATAATTCCATGCATTAGTAGGATAAACAACCAATCAGACAGTCACAAAAGGGCAACACTATACCTAGTAAAATAAAGTCATACAACATGTAAAACTAGTTATACTCTTTGTCTTTATTCTTCCAAACAAGTCAACGGCAAGAAAGAAGACTAAACATGAAGGGAAACCAAAAAGCTTAGTAAAAGTCAGAGACTCAGAAATAAAGAAAAAGGAAAATCAGACAAAAGAACCACCTGATCCATAACCACTTTTGGCTGTCCTAGAAGTCGTTTCAAGCGATACTTAAAGACAGTGAATCCAGAAACTCCTTTCTCAGCCCGATGATCTATAACCTGCATGTAAAGCGAAAAAATAATTGAGTGCCTGCTTTCTTATTGATGCTCAAGCACATTCAAGTCTAGTGCATCAAGATAGATGATGATATTGCTGCTCTTTGATCTCAATCTGCAAATTTAGAAATGATCTTATTCAAAAAAGAAAAAAAGTGGATTAAAATTTTATTAATCTAAACTATGGAAATTGTCAATATTTCAGTTCCTGCCTGCATAACTGGCGCTTCAATCACCAGAATCAAGTTTGATAATCTTTCCTTAGAATGAACCTTAAACTAATCAATCAAATCAATATTTTTCAAAATATTTTAATCTGCAACTAAAGTTACTAGGCATAAGTTGTAAGCCTCCAGGGCATGCAGAGGGAGAAATCATTTATATGCCAAAATAAAACAGATGTCCATATTCAATAGAAAAAGGGAGAATTTATTAACCTTGTACAAACCACAATATGTGTACACTTTGCCGCTATAACTATCTGAACATTTATGTCCACGGATGACTCTAACAGGTATAGACTGCTCCATATTATTCTGAGAAACAATTAATTGGAAACTCGATAAGATAGCATGCTACAGGTACAAACTTTTCCTGCATATATTCACCATCCAAAGTGCAAAAAGATTCAAAAATCTTTTGGCAGCATTTCAAACTAGATGTATGCTGAATGTTTGACAACGCTCAACCCTAATGATTTTTCACCCATGAGAAGTAATCACAATTAGTGTTTTCATTTTAAAGTAATTAAGTTTCTGATTTCAAGTGGCACACTTGAGAAGGGAGGCTTACAAGTTACATACTAGAACAAGAATTCAAATTATATTCCTATCATATTTGGGCCACAACCACTTTGCAAGTAGGATGACTTTAATGCATAACTACCCAAGGTAATCTATGAATATGGAATAGATAAGCATGAGCTCGTGGACAATGAAATACCGCAATGATTTACCACTCCATGACATCTGTTTGCATTCTACTTAAGGGGCACGAATTTCTACTTTGAACTCAATGAACAAAAGAAAAATGACTTTCTAATAGATAATAATTGAAAGGATGTCAATTCAGATATTATACCTTAAGAGCCAAATTACCACGATTCATAATTTGATCTTTTATTTGATGCTTGCTGCCAAGTAGGTCATTTCCACCTTGACCTGTATAGACAACTTCATCTGAATTATCGACATCATCTTCATATTGGCCTGACAAAACAATTGCAACAGCTAACGGATAGGTACTGCCGTTCTGCTTCTCCTGCAATACTCCAAGATATAACTTGATACTCCGACTGAAATGCTAGCAATGGATATGGCATTGATAAATTCTAATGAAGTCAACATTAAAGGAGAAAGTAGCCAACCACAGAAAGTTAATATAAGCAGATTCACAGAGGAAATTTGTATCTATGTATTCTTTCATTTTATAATGGAGACCAACTTAAATACACTACCATTTTCCCAGAATGTTTCTTTATGTAATCAATGCCACTCAACCAATGGCCATGAAATCCTACAGCCACCATTTCAGCTCGAGATAAAAACCTGTGCCCAACAACAATACCTGCACCAATAAAGAGTAGAACCTTATGCAAGGCATTTGCATAACCAAAACTCATGGAAAACTTTAGTTTGCGACAGTAGGACTTATGTGAATGTACGTGTGTCTTAATGAAATGTTTTCTTGTGGTTAGGGAAACTGATGGCATACATATAGGATCCATGTAATTCTTGAAAACATATGTATCAAATTACCAAAGACTAATTTCATCTATAGATGCCCATTAGCATCTTAATGATTGACCTACCAGGTAGATGACCAAATCTCTTGTCAGGATACAGAATCTCCTTCTTTTCCAACATCTGACATAAATCACCAAAGAATGTATATATATGAAATAAATATGCAGATAGCAGAATTCTGCCCCCTTCAGAAAATACGACATAATGCACATGCGATAGAGGATAACAGGCAACTTTATGAAACAATAACAACAACCAAGAAGCAGCTTGCCATGCTATTAGCTTGACATATAGACAGATGTGCCTAATAAGTGATAACTTTGATGCTTTATGATCAAGTAAAAGCAGATTAGATACTCTTATTTACCAGCCAGCAATAGAAAAATATACGTGCAAGAGTTTCAAAAGTTTGCTTTCATGGGTAAGACAAAAAGCTTTCAATATTCAACACAACAAAAACTCGAGAGACAAATATCATCTTGCCTCAGTAACTGCCTTTAGATCAGGTCGTTTCGTAGATCGCTTAGCATCAGCAGTTGGATTCCCACTCTGAAAATATTATTCACATTGATCAGAAAAATAACACTAGCATACTTCTTAATATTGTACAGCTTGCAAAAAGACAGAAAAACAGAACTATGTTATCAACATGTTACCCTAACAAAAAATTTGAGCATCAGCTACCAAAACATATCACGTAATTCAATACGAGAAATAGATATAGTCTATGTTAGTTGATTTCTACAATTATTGATAAGAGGAGCTGATAAAATAGGAAATAAAAACCAGCATCTCTAGCATATTTGGTGTTACATAAGATGCCAACCAATAGCCATGGGGACTGCATTATCTAAAACGTAAGGATCCAAACCATCTGCTGCACTATTCAACCAAAAGGAAGAGAAAGGTAGACTAGGCCATCCACAAGCTATCCTCATTTAACCCAAAGGTAATCAATGAGGTTAATGTTATATGAAAGATCACATCTCAAAAGTTAAATCTGCCAGATCAAACAAAACATTCTAAAGCTGTGACATTAATTAACAAAATTTAAAGTTCAGTTAGAATGTTGGTGCGTGGGTAGTATTTGGTTGGATTCTTCAAGAACAGTGAAAGGTAAAGCCTCATGTTTCGTGTAGCAGATCGTGAACCCCTACCTTATTGCATCTCTGCTCCTCTTCCTGCAGAAGCAGAAAACAGTCTTTGAGTGTGGATAGTAATAAACTTAAATATTGATTTCTATCCTTCTTACACAGGCCTGAATCAAATACTTTGAAACACATACTTAATGACTAAAATTCCATAAAATATAGATAGTAATATGCTCACCTGAACAAAGTGAAGGTAATACTTGTTAAAAGTCCTCAGTGTTTCCTTTACTCTTGTTTCGGCCCTTTGGTGCATGCTATTGGCTAGAGAACTCTGATAGTCTGTCCATCTCAAATAAGCACTATCTTTAATGTCTAGAATATTTGTACCATCACATTCAACAGTTGAAGACTCATGGACAACATCTCTTTCAGTAACTCTTCGTTTTATGTCACTTCCTGCCTCATTTAGGCGTTCTTGCGATAAGCAATCAACTTTAAGTCTTTTTGTACCACTATTATTTCTGTGAGATTCCGATTGCCTCTTCTGATTACTGCCTTGAGTTTGTTCATCAGAAACATTAAATTTAGGAACATCTGAAAACCTGCTCCTATCACTGCCATAGTACGGTCTTTTGTCTTCAGGTATGTTTTTGAGTCTTGGGCTAGATCTTCTTTCCACTGGTGCTGATTTCTTTATTTCAGCAGAATGTGACATGTTATTTGTATTTGTAAGATCAATAACTTTGCCTTGGGTGTCATGCTCACTAGAACGTTGGTTGGAAGTTTTTCTACTTGCACACGGTTTATGTACTAGTTGCTCCACCATTGATGATCTGCGTTGAAACAGAACAAATTATTTCCTCGTTCCGGGCTACAAAAGCACAACTACAATTGCCCTCACATCAGTCTCATTAAAGCTTCGAACTTGGGAAATAGAAAAGCAAACCCACAAGACAATGGAAAAGCAAGAACTAAATTTGTAAAACATAATCATCTGTTGAGACTTTACTATAACAAATAACTTTTTAGTATTAACATCTGCTTCTAAAGAGAAAGAAAAAGCCAAACACGATCCATTGTCGCTTTTGTCCCAAAAGATTGTGACTAAAGAATTCGGAGAGAACAATAAGATCGAAATAAGATACAATTCCAAGGGAAACCCAACAGTGGATAATCAAGTGAATAGTGAAAAACATGAACCTCATGTCAGAGAACCGCAAACCAGTGGAGCTACAGAGAGAGAATGTAGTTTGACAAGCGACCACCAACAAAAGCGACAAGAAAGAATCTTTTAACATATACTAAATAGAATCTATTTGTGAATGTGAAATTAGGGTTTTTTTTTTTTTTTGCCCGTTTAAATCGGGCGCTTGGGACGTGGGACTGGGAGGGAAGAGTAGCGTTGAATTTGAATGTTAGTGGAACTTACTATCTTTGTTTTATCTACGGTGCTCCTAATGTATAAACAGGACGTTAATATTAATATTTTTAAAATAATTTTTAAAATTAACAATATAAAATAATATTTTTTTAATTAAACTCTAGCCTAAGGAACTGTTTGGTTCAGCTTTTGCTAAATGGAAAAGTACTTTTTTCCACCGCAAAAGCTATTTTAAGGAAAAAGTGAGTGTTTAGCAATAAACTTCAAAAACACTTTTGGAGTAGAAATAGCTTTTGTAAAAGTTAAAATACAGCTTTTTCAAAAGCTCAAATTTAGAGCTTTTTAAAAAAGTACTTTTTCAAGTAGATTTTTTATATTAATTAATGAGCCTATTTTTTAGCTCCTTTTACCCTTATGTTTTACACATAATTCCCACAATATTTACAAACACATCTTCACGTTTATTTCGAGATTTATATAATATTATTTAAATTTTTTATATGTGTTAATATTTATTTTTGAAATTAGTTTTACTTATGTTATAATCTATGCAAAAAAAAATTGGTTAGATATATTTTCATTTATGTTTCATATAGTTTAAAATTATATAATAATTAATATACTGTACTTTGTATATTGTTTAATATATTTTAAATAATATTTATATGCATAAATAATTTTATTATAAAATAAAATATAATTAAAATTAATAAAAGTGCTTTTCATTTTTATATTGCCAAACAATCTACTGTATGAAGCTCTTTTTAAAAAGCTATTTTTTTAATTGACAGCCAAACAATCAACTGACTTTTTAAAAAAACTCCTCTCATAAAAGCTCTGCTGATAAAAGCTCTATTGACAAAAGCTATACTGATATAAGCTCAACCAAACAGGCACTAAGTTGCTTAGACCAACCCAAGGTTCAATTAAAAATACCTAAATTCGAGTACATAGGTCAATTTATTATCATCGTTAATTTTAATCACAATGAAAAAATGATTTAGATATAAATTTATTAAATTTATACTTAGACTTCGGCCTCGTTTGGTTAGTGACTGATCAGCCAAATTTTGGCTGATTGACCCAAATTAGCTTTTTGACTTATTAAAAAAGCTATTTTTTGTGTTTGGTTATCAGCTGGTTGGGTTGGCTTATTCAACCTAACCAGCTGATTTTCAATCAACTATTGGGTAGGAGCGTTTTACAGTACCAGCTGATATTTTAGCTGGTCAATGACAATTTTACCCTCTCATTTTCTTACCCTAACCGACACAAGTTCACTTTTCTCTGGAGTCTTCTCCCACTTTTCTTCGATCGCTCCTTCTTCTCCCGCAACGCCGAGCACTTTTCTCCGATCGCTCCTTCTTCTCCTGCAACGCCGCATCTCGCGTCGTAGTTTCTAATTTTTTCCCTACTTCCTCCTCCTTACGACCATCTTGAAAGACAGAACATTGATGGTCACTCACACTCTTCTTCTCTTCAAAACCAGTAGCTGCTACCACCAACATCCTCGATTCCCATTAACCTCCACCTCCT
>JAOSBN010000003.1:7114278-7129448 GCA_027563595.1 Erythroxylum suave
GGCTAGGGAGGATTATCATCTGAAGAGTGGTTCTTTACCTTACGGTATACTGTTGACAAGATTCTTCAAAGAATCTGAAATCCTACTTGATAGAGGAAACAAAGTAAAGCTGAATATTAAGAGTGTTATCAATGCCTCTACTATCCACAAAATGGGGATCAAGATTGAAGCTGAAGCGGATAAAGATTTCACACCGAAAGTACAGTCTAAGGGGGAGCTTTCAATCACATAAAGCAGGAAAGAAGATGTTTCATCTAGGTTGCAAGCAAAACCTCAATCTTCCGGAAGAATCTCAGTAGAGGTAAAAGTTGAACAATCGTTTTATAAGTCAATACAAGCCATGACGATTCCTGAAAGGAAGGAAAGTAAAGTTCAACAACCAACTCACAGAGTGTCTTTAAAGAGGAAGGCTGAAAGGCTCCAATCAGAAAGACCCGAGAAGTCAAGAAGGTCACCAAGATTGATGACCTTACGACAATAAGAACAGAAAAAGCGAAAAGCTCTGATTCTTCGTAAAGTTTCTGAAAGTGCAAAGGAGCAACAACAACAACAACAACAACCTACTAAAGCAATTGTCTCCATCCCTCAGACTCAATCAGAACAATCATCTGAAGAGATAGAGATAAAGAGGAAGTTAGTATTCGAGCAGAAGAAGTCTCAACAATAACTCTCTTCTGAACCAGTAGAAGAACAAAAGAAGACAAAATCGATTCAAAAAAAGAAGGTTTCATCGTCTGATGTTCAACAAAAGGCACTGACTTTTGGAAAGCATTAAGTAACTTGCAATCCCTCTCAACCAATGAAGAAAGAAGATTTGAAGATGAAGATTATAGAAGAATGAATACCTGATCGCAACAGAGGTTCCGTTATTATCAAAGAGCCTCCTAAACAGAAAGTTAAGGTTCAAGTTGAACCTGCAACAGTAAACGATTAAACGATACATCTTTTAAGCCTTGAAGAATGAATATTGTATGGTATTTTGCGAGATGAAAGGCAGAACCATATCCATTAATAATGACGAAAAATCCTTACACCATCTATCCAGTGACAAGCATAACAACATTAAAGATTGTACCAGATGCACAACCTAGATGTCCAACACTGGTAGACAGTAAAGAAAAAGGAAAGAAGAAGAAACTTCCTGAGAAACAAGAAGATGATCTCAAGGAAGAAGAAATTCGAGTGGCAATGAAGAATATAGACGATGTATGTCGTGCAACTCAACCTATAGGCATCTATATTTCACATCACATATCAAGGGCATCAGGAAGCAGAAGGAAGTTCAAGAAGCCTTAGCTAAACATATTGAAGAAATTGATACTAAGGTTGACGAACTAAGTGACTCAGTAGGTGATCTTCATGAGGAAGTAGCACTTCTACGTGTGACTATAAAAGAAAACCTCAAGACGATCCGCACTGATATTCAACATATGTTCTCTAAAATTTTGAAGCGTCTGACATGACGTATTTTTTTGATTAAAGGAGAATACTAGAAAGGAGAGGAGAATTAGTATTAGAATTTTTTTATATACATTGTATTTCTTGCATTATTCGTCTAAATAAATATATTATTTGTCTGAAAATTATTAGTATGAATATTATCGTTATTTGTCTGAATATCATTTTTATCTTCTAATATTTTGATTATTTGTTATCATAAAAAAGGGAGAAATTGTTAAGTCAAGAAGACTTTACTTCTTCTATTGATTTTGATGAAAGTTAAATAATAATAATAATAATAGAAGTGTGTGAACTGTTTGATGAGTTTATTAAGTGCGCAGATAAATATAAGTAGCACAAATCATCAAATTAAGATAATATGTAAAAGCTAACTAAGACGAAGTCACATGATTAAGACGAAGTCACCTGACTAAAATGAAGTCATAAGATGAAGTAAAGACATAAGGCGAAGTGAAGTCACCAGACGAAGCCAAGACACCAAACGAAGCATACAAATTAAATCAAGAAAATATAATTAAAGAATGATCTACAACATTAGTTAGTTAGTTGGAGTTGGTTATAAGACTCAACTAATAACATATCTCTGAAGATTCTACAAGCAGTTTTCTCAAGAAGACCGTTGGAGAATTAGACTATAAATATCATTTGTAGTAGTAGACAAAACAACTTTTTGCTTACTCTTACTTACAAAAATAATTCTGTGATCAAGTGAGTATACTATAAAAATATCCTAAGTGAAAAGAAGGAAGAAAGAGATCAAGAACTCCTGTAACGTGAGTATAGAAAGCTCAAACAATATCTTTTCAAGTGAAAGGAAGGCTAGAGCCTGAAGAGGCTAAGATAGCAGATAAAGAATACTTTGTTAAAGAGACCTAAAGAGGCTCTAGAGGAGTAGAAATAATACTTGTAAAGTTGCAAGAGATAATGAAATCTCAGATAAACTATGAGGACTGTAAGTAGCCTAAAGGTTAAGGGTGAATCAGTATAAATCATGGTGTCATATTCTCTAACCCTTATCTTTTTAATTTCTTGTTGTTAAAAGAATAGATCCTATTTCCGATGTTGCATTACTTAAACGAACTAAATGTATTGTTTTGTAATCGTCTGAGTTTTTCAAGAAAATCAAGAAGATTCTAAAGATTACTATCTTAGACGATTTAACACAATTCAACGCCCTTTTTTGTATTTTACATGTTATACGTGATTCCTATATTAACAAGTGATTTACTTCAATGGTTGACTAGTGTTAGAAGTAATATGACAAGCGTCATACACATGTGATATGCTGGCTATTTCGTATTTATTAATAAATAATTCCTAAGAATTAGGTTCTGAAATTTTTTATTAAACACATTTAGAATGTGTATAAGACTCTGGAATTTTTCCAGAATTAATTAAATTTGATTCAATTAATAAATAAAGTCAAAGTCAACATTGGTAAACTTTTTGAAAGTTAATGGAGTTGACTTACTTAATGACTTATAATCTCTGTATTTCGATTATGAGACCTAAATAAGGTTCTTATATGATAAGAATTGTATATTTTGATGGTAATAACATGTTTAATGCATGCGTTTGAAAATAGGTTTCCAGAAATTTTCCGAAATTAAATCAGTGCCTTTAGTGTCTAATAGATTAACTTATTTATCTTGACGATTTTGGCTGTCAAGATAAAGATAATTTTGGAATGTGCTGAAATTATTTAGGTAAATTTGAGATGACCTAGGGATATTATAGAGGACTAATTAGTGTACGGAAATTTTAGAAACCCCAGGGATTAATTTAGAATTAATCCAAGTAGAGCATAACATTTCTACTGTGACTAGAGAAAGGAATAAATACAAGGATTTAAGTGTTTAATTTAGACATTGAAATAATTAGATTTTAGGGTTCCTAATCAAATTACATTCATAATTCGGATTAGCCAAGACTAACACTAATACCCGATTAAGTTCAAGAGTTGAATCAAATAAAAAACTTTAGATGCATTGTCAACTCGCAGCCTAAATTAAGCCTTCTTTGTGTGATACATGCATTAGATGCATTTTAAGGGTAGTTATGGACATAGGCTCAATTCAATTGAGTTGTCCATAATCTAAATGCATATATGTGATATACATACACAAAATCATCTAAGTATTGATGAGACCAAAGAACAAATCCCTCAACTGAAATATTAGGACTTACACCTTCCATTGATATGGCAAGAACCAAAGTTCTTTTAGAGTTGGGGTGTTAGGCAAACCCAAGCCCGCTCTACATGAATATGTTTAAACCATGGAAATTAGATTTTTGGATTAATGGGTTAGTCCTAACTGGAAGCATTGATTCGTTAGGCAAACCTAAGGTCAACGTGAATAGAGGCGAAGTTGGGTTGTGTACATGGGATGTATATAAATCAAGAGTTAATGACCCAATGAGTGTGTTAAACCAACCATTGATGGCACAAGTTGATAGTTGCATAAATCAATGTAATTGGTATGAATCATACCTACCAATTGACCTAAGGTGACTTGTTGGGCAAACTCAAGGTTATTCTTGGTGACATCAGATATCGACCCATTAGGAAAACTATAAGTTTTCTCAAATTTTTAGTGAGGGCTAGGGATTTGAATAAGAATAGCAGGACCCATAAAGTATGTTTTAAAATCCTTATAGATATGCATTAAGTGTATATTCTAACACTTTCTCTCATTCTTCTAAGTTATTGAATTGCACAATGTCATCTAGTTTGAACCGACGCTCCCTGCTAGATTCCTACAAACTCATCGGACTAAACTTTTTAGATTGGCTACGGAGTTTGAGAATTGTTCTCAAATCTTAAAAAATAGAATATTTCCTAGATGAAACATTTCCCAGTCCCCTATTGTCGATGCATCTGATGAAGATCATAAAGCTTACAAGAAGCTACTAGATGGTAGTGAGTTAGCTGGATGTATAATGTAGGCCTCTATGTCACCAGAATTGCAAAAGCAGCATGAGAGTATGGATGCTTATACCATAGTCTACCATCTAAGGGAACTATTTGATGAGCAAGCTCGGTCTGAAAGGATCGAGACCTCGAGGTTGCTTTTCCATTCTAAGATGGTAGAGGGATCATCTCCAGTGCAGTATGCGCTGAAGATGAATGGATACATTAGGAGATTTGGTAGTTCGGGTTACTTATAGATCATGAATTAAGTATAGTATTAATTTTGATTGGTTTGACTAATAGTTACTCACAGTTTATGCTTAACTATCAGATGAACCAAATATCTACAATGATATCTAAGCTAATTAATCTGCTCAAAACAGCTAAGCAAACTATTAGAAAAGACAGTAAGGTTGTGATGCTGGTGGACTCTACTTCTAATTCTTAAAAGAAGAACCAAAAGAAGAAGGAGAAGTCCAAGAAGTCAGTGGGAGGTATAGCCAAGAAGAAGGCGAATGAGACAACACCAAAAGGGATATGCTTCCATTGGAACAAGGAAGGGCATTAGAAGAGGAAATGCAAAGTTTATCTTGAGTTGCCAAAGCAAAAGAAGGCATTAGATGCCCCACCATCAACTTCAGTTATGTTGTTTATCATTAAGGTTAAAACTATTTCTGATTATAACATTTAGGTATTAGATACCAGATGTGACTCACACATATGTGTTGATATGTAGGGTCTCAGGGATAGTAAACTGCTCAAGAAGGGAGAGATGAACCTACGTGTAGGAAATGGAGCAAGAGTTCTGCATCAACTATAGGGACACATATTTTGTATCTTCCTAGTGGGCTAAAGTTAGTTTTGGAAAATTGCTATAATGTAACCGTTGTGACTAAATATATTGTATCTGTTTCATATCTTAGTAAAGCAAGATTTCATTTAACTTTTTCAAGCAATGGTTATTCAATTAAGTTGAATGACATGTTATATGGTACTGCTACGTTATGTAATGGAATTTACATATTTGATATGTCCAATCCAATTTTAAATATCAGTGGCAATAAAAGATAAAAACAAGATAACCTAAAATCATCTTACTTATGGCATTATCGACTTGGCTATATAAGTGATAAACACATTATTAAACTACACAAGAATGGTAGCCTAGGGTCATCTGATTATGAATCATATGTCACATGTGAATCTTGCTTGTTAGGCAAGATGACTAAATTACCTTTTAAAGGAAAGGGTAAATGAATGAATGGATTATTAGACCTAATACATTCAGATGTATGTGGTTCAATGTCCATTCATGCTAGAGGTGGATTTGTGTATTTCATTACTTTTATAGATGATTATTCACGATATAGGTATGTGTATCTAATGAGATACAGGTCTGAAGCGTTTGAAATGTTCAAACAATTTAGACATAAAGTAGAGAAACAACTTGGTAGAAGTATTAAAAAACTTCGATCATATCTAGCTGGTGAATACTTGAATGAGGAGTTTCTAACTTATCGCGGAGATAATGAGATAGTATCTCAGTGGACTCCACCTTACACATAGCAACATAATGGTGTGGCTGAAAGGAGAAACTGAACCTTGTTGGAGATGACAAGGTCAATGATGGGCTTAGCAAATCTATCGAAATCCTTTTGGGGTTATGCACTCGAAACCCTTTTAGGGTTTGCATGGATTAAATAGAAATGTTAAAGTTAAATTAAGGAGTAAGATAGTATTAAGTTAAATATGGAAGGGTAGTTGGGAAAGACAAAAGTTGTCTTAAATTAATCAGTGAAGAGTTCATGAGAGTCGTGTGGAAGTAAGTAAGAAAGAGAGAAATTCGTAGAAGAAACTGAAAGAAGAGAAGGAGAAACCGAAAAAGAAAAGAAGAAGAAGGAAAGAAAAAGAAAGGAGAAAGAAGAGAAAGTAAAAGATTCGGCTGAGTTTCTAGGTATCCTTTATCTATTCTTCTTGTTTCGATAGAAGAAGGAAGTACAGAAAATAAGTTTTATGTACTGAAAATGAAGAGAACCAATAAATTCATTTTCTTAGATTTTCATAAATTTTCTATTAGATATTAGTTATTTTAGCTTACTTATATCAAGAGTACTTTAAGTCCAAGCTCAACATTGAAGTATTAAAGCTCTATATATTTTCTACTTGTCTATTAGTTTGAATGAAAGTTTGTTTGTTTGAAAGAAACCAAGAAAGTTGAAGGAAAGAGCAAGAGGAGAGACAAACTTAAGTTTGGAGTTATAAGTAAATAGGTGAGTAATATGTTTATGGTTATTATGATTATAGGCTGATTTTCTTACATGTTTGTATGCTTAAATGCTTGTCTTTGAATCATTGTGAATTTGGGAAAAATGCACTGTGATTCGATAAATTGTTATGCTTGAAAGATTTTTATTGCATTTTAAATTGATGAAAAATAGAAAAGTGCAAGAAGCATGAAAGAATGAATATGTTATGAAATGTGTGAGCATTGAAAATTTGCTTATGTAGGCAAGAGAGATACTATTTCATTCATCACATGCACGTTGACCTTAGACCTTCTCTTAGCTATCCATTTATGGCTTATAAGCTCCAAAAAATGGACTCATTTCTTTTATGATGTAAACTTTGATTTCACCATTTCGTTCCACGAGATTCTCTCAAGTCATTCTATGTGTGCATTTTGCTTTGATTTGTTAAACAAGATATATGATTGAATGCTATGTTTTGATGATAAAAAAATGATTTGATTTATATGATAACATGTTTGTTTATGAGCTTGAACTGTGGATAATTTGATTGTTAGATTAAAATGTGATATAAATATATGTATATGCTTGGTTATAAATATGGCTCATTACTGATGGCTATAAACGTATTATCCATTGAGTTTCTTAACTCACCCCATTATTTTCCACTCTTCAGGTGCAGGCAAAGCAGATCATTGAACCTTGTAAACTTTGGCAAACTCTAAGAATTACTATCTTTTTGTAACTAAGTTAGTCCGAATACTTTAGGTAGTTTTACAAGCATATCAAACATGAGCATTCATGTTGTATTTTTGAATTATGCTACTGTTTTAACTCTTAATATGTAATTGAAGTTATGTATAAACTTTGCATTATCTGAAACTCTGTTTGTTTGAGAAATGAGAGTAAGAGTTGAAGAATTTCTCTTTTGCATATGTGCAGAATTTTCTTCTCTATTAAGTTGACAATTTCGGTTGGGAATAAAATTGTGAGTTGTTTGATGAATTTTGGATAGATTTTTCTTAAGTAAATTGTTATGATGGGGGCTTGTTATGTTAGAAGTCTTCTATGTATGAATTCTGTTTGTTGGATTTGGGTCTTTTGGTTTTTGTGAGAATGTCAATTAGGCAGTAGAGGAATAAGGGGACAAAAATTTCATCCTGACTTTAATGAATAAACTGTATTGATATAGGTAGAATTTGATAAAGTCGTCTTCATAAAAGTTGTAGCTTATTCTATTAGTTTTCTAAAGGTACAAAGTTCGTAATTTTTATACTTCATATGAAAAAGATAGGGCCTTTTGCACGATAGCAACATTGGTATTGATAGAGGTTGTAGCACCATTCTTAGCAGAAAATTATGTTCTATTTTTAAATGACTAAATTGTATTGATTTAGGCTTAATTAGACAAATTTGTCTTCATAAAAGTTGTATTTTAGTCTCTTAGCTTTCTGACAACATAAAGTTTGAAATTTTTGGACAATAGAGTTGAAAGTTATGAAGGTTGGAAGTGGGAGTGGCAAAGTCGGGGTGCATGATCGTGCTTAACCTACCCCATTATTAATGGAATTTCACGACCATGCATTTTTATTATTATTTGAGTTGTTATTTGTTTTTACTCCCAACTGTGATTTAGTATTTTTTATTTTTACTTCTTTATTTTAAAATTCCCTCAAATTTTAGCGTATTGTAGCCACGAATTAAGTTTCAAGACCCGGGCCCAACACTTACGCCTTGCATTGATATGGAAAGAACCAGAGTTCTTTTATAGTTGGGTTGTTGGGCAAACCCAAGCCCGCTCTACACGAATATGTTCAAATTATGAAAATCATATTTCTAGATTAATAGTTTAGTCCTAACTGGAACCGTTGATTTGTTGGGCAAACTCAAGGTCAACATGAATAGAAGCGAAGTTGGGTTATATACATGGGATGTATACAAATCAAGAGTTGATGACCTAATGAGTGTGCTAAATCAACAGTTGAAGGCATAAGTTGATAGTTGCATAACTGAATGCAATTGGTATGAATGATACCTACCGATTGACCTAAGATGGCTTATTGGGCAAACCCAAGGTCATTTTTGGTGACATCAGATATTGACCTATTAGATAAACGGTAAGTTTTTTCGAATTTGTAGCGAGGGCTATGGATTTGAATAAGAATAGTGGGACCTATGATGCATATGATCAAATTCCTTAGTGATATGCATTAATGTACATTCTAACACTTTCTCTCGTTCTTTTGGGTTATCGAATCGGATGATGTCTTCTAGTATGAACTTACACTCCTTATTAGATTCCAACAAACTCACAGGACCTAACTTCTTGGATTGGCTATAGAATTTGAAAATTGTTCTGAAATCTAAAGGACTAGGATATGTCCTAGATGAATCACTTCCTGATCCCCCTGTTGTAGATAAATCTGATGAAAATCAGAAGGCTTACAAGAAGCTACTAGATGATAGTAAGTTGGCTAATTGTATAATGCTGACCTCTATGTCACCAAAACTGTAGAAGTAGCATGAGGCTATGGATGCTAATACTATAGTCTACCATCTGAGGGAACTATTTGAAGAACAAGCTCGGTTTGAAAGGTTCGAGACCTCAAGGTTACTTTTCCGTTCAAAAATGACTGAGGGATCATCTCCAGTGCAGATGAATGTATATATTAAGGCAGTTTAGGCTTCATTATGCATCATGAATTAAGTATAGACTTAATTATAACTAGTTTGATCAATAGTTACTTATAGTTTGTACTTAACTGTAGGATGAACCAAATATCCACGACAATAATTGAGATGATTAATCTGCTCAAAACAGTTGAGCAGACTATCATAAAAGACAATAAAGCTGTGATGCTAGTGGACTCTGCTTTCGAGAACCAAAACAAGAAGAAGAAGTCCAAGAAGCCAGTAGAGGTGCAGCCAAGAAGAAGTCAAAAGATACAATACCAAAGGGGATATGCTTCCATTACAACAAGGAAGGACATTAGAAGAGGAATTGCAAAGCTTATTTGGAGTCGCTGAAGCAGAAGAAGGCATTAGATGCCCCATCATCTACTTCAAGTATGTTATTTGTCATTGAGGTAAATACTATTTATAATCATAACATTTGAGTATTAGATACCAGATGTGACTCACACATATATGTTGATATGTAGGATCTCAGGGATAGTAGACTACTAAAGAAGGGAGAGATGGACCTACATGTGGGAAATAGAGCAAGAGTTACTACATTAGCTATAGGGACATATTTTTTGTATCTTCCTAATGGGCTAGAGTTAGTTTTGGAAAATTACTGTTATGTACCCGTTGTGACTAAAACCATTGCATCTGTTTCATGTCTTAATAAAGTGGGATTTCATTTAACTTTTTCAAGCAATGGTTGTTCAATCAAGTTGAATGAAATGTTTTATGGTACTGCTACATTATGCAATAGAATTTACATGTTATATATGTCCAATCCAATTTTAAATATCAATGCAATAAAAGACAAAAACGAGATAACCTAAAATCATCTTACTTATGAAATTATTGACTTGGCCATATAAGTGAGAAACCCATGATTAAGCTACACAAGAATGGTAGCCTAAGGTCATTTGATTAATGGTAGCCTGGGGTCATTTGATTATGAATCATATGACACATACGAATCTTGTTTCTTAGGTAAGATGAGTAAATTACCTTTTAAAGAAAAGGGTGAATGAATGAATGGTTACCCTAATACATTCAGATGTATGTGGTTTGATGTCCATTAATGCCAGCGGTAGTTTTGTCTACTTCATTACTTTTATCGATGATTAGTTATGATATAGGTATGTGTATCTAATGAGATATAAGTCTGAAGCATTTGAAATGTTCAAAAAATTTATACGTGAAGTAGAGAAACAACTCAGTAGAAGTATTAAAAAACTTCGATCATATCGACCTGATGAATACTTGAAGGAGGAGTTTCTAACTTATCCCGGAGAGATAATGAGATAGTATCTCAGTGGACTCAACCTTACACACAGCAACATAATGGTGTGGCTGAAAGGAGAAACTGAACCTTATTAGACATGGCAAGGTCAATGATGGGCTTAGCAAATCTATCGAAATCCTTTTGGGGTTATGCACTCAAGACTGTTGTTTATTTGACAAAAAAAAGTCCCTTCTAAGGCAGTTGAAGTTACTCCATATGAGATGTGGACTAACAAAAGGCCCTACCTTTCTTATATGAAAGTCTGAAGTTATCCGGCTTATGTGAAGCGGATTCAAACATACAAGCTTGAAGCGAAATATGATAAATGTCTATTTATAGGATATCCTAAAGAAACAATTGGATATCAATTCTATAATGCTTTAGAGCAAAATGTGTTTGTTTCAAAGCACATAGTCTTTTTAGAGAAAAAGTTTCTTCTAAGAGAAGACAGTGGGAGCAAAGTTGAACTTGATGAAGTTCATGATGCTCAAACAGACGCAAATCAACTGCGTGAACTAGAACCCGATACTTTTGTCCACAGAGATGAGACAATATTTAAACCTTTTGACACATAAAATGTTAGTAGGTCAAGTAGGATATGCAATGTTCTAGAGAGATATAGATTTTTCGTAAGTGAACACAATGACGTATTGCTCATAGAGAACGATGAGCCTACAACCTATGAAGAGACTCTAAAGAGTTCAGAATCTAAAAAATGGCTTCAAGCCATATAGATTCCATGTATGAAAACCAAGTGTGAACTTTGGTTGAGCCACCTGAAAAGTTAAAACCCATAGGATGCAAGTGGATTTTCAAGAAGAAAATCGACATAGAAGGTAATGTGATTACCTATAAAGCGAGGCTAGTCACTAAAGGTTATCGTCAAAGACAAGAAGTTGACTATGATGAAACATTTAGCCCAGTAGCCATGCTTAAATTCATAAGAATACTCCTAGTCATTGCTGCTTATTATGATTATGAAATATGACAGATGGATGTGAAGACAACTTTATTAAATGGAAACCTATTTGAGGATATATATATATATATGATACAACCTGAGGGCTTCGTATCCAAAGATAACAGAAGGGTATGCAAACTTCAGAAATCTATTTATGGATTGAAGTAAGCATCTAGGATTTGGAACATTCGATTTAATGAGACAATCAAAGAGTTTGGTTTCTCAAGAAATTATCATGAACCTTGTGTGTACAAGAAGGTTAGCGGGAGTGATATCACATTCCTTGTGTGGATGACATATTACTAATAGGAAATGATGTCTCAAGTTTGCAATCAGTCAAAGTTTGGTTGTCCTGAATTTTTCCATGAAAGACCTTGAAGAAGCAACTTATATATTAGGAATAAAGATCTATAGAGATAGATCAAGGAAGTTGCTAGGTCTTTCACAGTCAACATACATATACAAAGTGTTAAATAGGTTTAGCATAGAGTAGTCCAAGAGAGGGTTTCTTCCTTTGAATCATAGGATAAAACTCTCGAAATATATGTGTCCCAAGACACAAAATGAGAGGACTCGCATGAGTATGATTCTATAGGCTTCGGCAATAGGATCAATCATGTATGCTATATTATCCACAAAACCTGATATATCATATATTCTAAATGTTACGAGCATATATCAATCGAATTCTCGTAAGGGTCACTAAGTGGCTGTCAAGAATATCCTAAAGCACTTGAGAGGGACTATCGATGTATTCCTGATATATGGAAATAGAGATCTCGTAGTTAGTGAGTATACAAATGCTATCTTTCAATCTGAACAGGACGACTCCAAATCCCAGTCAGGTTATGTTTTCACACTGAATAGTGGAGCAGTCAGTTGGAAGAGTTCCAAATAAGAGACGACTACAGATTCGATGACTGAGTCAGAGTACATTACAACTACAGATGCAGTAAAAGAAGCTGTTTGGATCAAGAAGTTTGTTATAGAACTTAGAGTGGTTCCTAGCATAGCAGACCCAATATTGTTGTACTGTGATAACAATACGACTATTGCTCAAGCCAAGGAACCGATTTCTCATCAAAGGTCTAGGCACGTACTCAGGAGATATCACCTGATTAGGGAGATAATTGATAGAGGTGATGTGAAGATAGAGAGAGTTCCCACATATCAAAACATCGTTGATCCTTTGACTAAACCACTTCGTCAAAAGAAATTTGATTCTTGTGTACTCGCCTATGGTATTAGATACAAAGGCGATTGACATTATTGCAAGTGAGAGATTGTTAGAGTAGTGCTCTAAAGGCAATCACCTTTAGCACTTTTGTACTGACTTTATTTTGATTAATAAAGTGAAAGGCACTTTTCATTAATTTGATATTCTTTTATATATGAATTGATGTTTATCTTAAATCAAATTAATGAAGTCCATGATACAAAACATAGCGTGAAGGAAATCACGATGAGAACATGATAATGAGATTCCTATCATATGCAATTATATTAGTATCTAAATAATCTTTAGTCATAGGATTAATAAGATAGGACATTATTAATCCAGGCAGACTAGCACATATTATACTCATTGGTTTGATCAAGCAGTAGATCTTATAACTGTAAACATGAGATCTTTAGAGTTAACATGTGAATGCTTACTAAAGGTAGTAAGTACATCAGATGACTCACTACAAGATTATCATATAGATGATCTGTCAAATGTCAATGATTAATCTCATCATAGCAATGGTGCAAATATCCTAAGACTTGAGGTACTAAAAGATATCTTGGATAATAATCCTGTGCTTTGACATCATTCTTTATTACCTTAAGATGAGGTCGCTCTTAGGATGGTGATTGGGTACAACTATTGGTATTCGAAGGTAATTAGGTAGCCAATAAAGTATTCACCACTCCTGATAGAAGGAAATGATACTCATAGCCTCTTGTCAGGTTCATTACTTGGGAGTCTCTTGCCAGAGCAGTTATATGATATGAAGAGAGTCTTCAGTGACACATGGAGTAATGAGATCTTAGGATAAGAACTAACATCACTTGGATTAGATGTGACGTAGTCAGTCTAGTGGGAGTTGACATATAGCCCATATTCCAAACCAAATGGGGTATAGTATGGTGAAAAGATGAATTACATGGTAATTGTCTATGAAAAGGTTCATAGGTTGGATAATTAACTATCGAAGAGTTCGTGTGTTAACTTATATTCCGGCAAAGTGGTATCATGAAACCCTTCATGATTTGATTGAATTAAAGTTAATTCAAGTGCCTTAAATAACCGGGAAACTAATGGTCACATGTATAAAAGATCGGATGAAAAATATAGTATGTATAGCCAAATTTAAGTAGGCCATGATTATGGCCGAAGGCGAGCCCATTTTTCTTAAAAGGCCATGCCACGATCGTGACAGAGGGCACGAAATAGTACATAAATGAGTTCTTCACTTATGTACACAAGGCTTAATCACTTTTTACACACTCAAGTGAGAAAGGGCTCTAGAAGATTTCTAGAGAGAGTAAGAAGAGTTCTTGAGTTATCTTCATACAATTTATACAATTTTTGTATAAATCAACATGAATGCAAGATAACCTTGATATATCTCTCATTTAAAGTTCTACTTGAATTCATCAAGTTTAGTATTCTAACACCCTTACACATTGTTTCATCTTCCATCTTTGCGTGTTCTTGGATGATCAAGGAAGGGTTTAGTGTTTGAAACAACCCAAACAAAGAAAAGAAACAAGAAAGGAGGAGAAACAAAGGTAAAATGTTTTATATTTCATGTTCTTTACATATCCTTGCATGCATGTACGATCTTGTGATTTTCGAGTTGTCATGTTATCAGAATCTTGATTCTGACACTTCTACTACATATACATGCATATGATGCATGCAACCATGGCTAACCATACATATAATACTTTAATAAGATCAATTACTATCACATCTCACATGATCAGGATGTTCTATATAATAATGCTCAATGAAGTAGTAGGCATGTTCATCTACTTTTATTCTTTGGTATGTACCATCAAGATCATTACATCTTATCTAGAGATTTATTTTTGAAAGGTCACCAATTAATATATTAAGTTGATGATACCTTGATCTCAATTGATTCTAGATAACATTTGAGTATTCTATGACTATACAAAAGTTACTTCTCCTTAGTAGTTACCATTTTAATATATCCATCTAAATCCACGCTTCCATTGTGTTACTCTGAGTCATCTCAAAATTTTAACTATAGGGACTAAAACTTAAGAGCATTCAATATGTCTTAGATCACTTCCCATACCATATCCAAGCATATAATACATATATGCTCAATAACATCATTTGCTAAGATAACTATATCAATAGATGTGCATTCATAATAACTGATCAACTTTAACTTTGAGGACTTCTACATATATCACTATAATTTATTTCATCTTACATAAGTTTGTTCTCCATTAATTCAACAGTATAAGTTACGTAACTGTAGCGCCCCCTTACCGTAGAGTACCCACCGAAACACCCATAGGTTATTCCGGTACGTATTCTACGATAAGAGAGAACTACTGAAAAACAACTCTAAACTCCACATGGCATCCCAGTAATAAAACAGTAATATG
>JAOSBN010000003.1:7153477-7199060 GCA_027563595.1 Erythroxylum suave
CTCTCTCGACACCTTCCTCCCCCCCCCCCCGCCCCTTCTTTTCTATTTTCTGATAGATTTTCAGATGTTGCTGCTATGGAGTTCATCTATGATTATGTTTTTGAACGACAAAGAGAATTAAGATATATTAGATGCTTTTCTGAATCTTACTCATACCTTCTTGTTTTTTGCACTCTGACTGAACAGGTGGGATTTTGGAATTCTGATATCGTGCCTGATCATCGTGGTGAGTATATGTGATATTGTCAAACGGGGTTTGTTTATTTTGGTTATATCTATTTTTTATTCTCTTGCTCCATCTTAAGCTTTCCGTTGCATGGTTTTGTTTAGATGCATGTATATGATCTTTAAACTGTTGACGTGCTATTGTAATTGCTTTTGAGGATTTTTCCAGCCTCTACACCCCAAGGTGCAACTAAGATTATGTCCATCTAGATTTATGCAGCCTGGACCATTTTGTTGAACTCTTAGGTCTTATCAAGTTGGATGATTTTAGATTTTATTTACTCATTGAAGTCTTTTTTTTAATTTACCATAAAATTGTAATAAAGTTTTTTTTTTAATTTTCTATCCAATTGTAATAAATGAACTTACCTGTAAGCTGTTGAAATAATTATAGATCTTGAATCTTGGATCTATAGATTACTGCTATGGTATTAATTGAGGTTTACGAGATGACGAAAGATGTTAGACGTGTATGTCAGTTAATAAACATGGATTTATTAGCCCATCATTATTAAGTATGGTAAAGATATCTTCAATTGTGGTTACCATTCTTCCTTTGGATCTTACTGAATATACCTTACTGCTGCTAGATGAAAATGCAGTTACTTATGTCTTATATGGCAATATTTTTAGTAGTCTAAGTGATGAAAAGAAGAGAAGGAAGAAACGACAAAACTGCAAGATTTGTGATTCTTTTCAATAAACTTTAATGCATTTTAGAAACACTTTTCTGCACAAAGTCTAACATTCCTTCCATCTGCTACCCGTGCCGGGCATTGCATCTTAATCGATAATATTTGATTGGTCAACGTCTTTTCAATACCTTGTTATTGATCTCAGCCATTTATGCAGTACTGAAAAGTGAAATTTTTACTGGCAATAAATGTTGATGCCAATTGGTATTTTTATATATCCAGTATTTTATAGGAACTAAAGTTTGCTTTTCTGGATGATTAACAATTCATATGCTTTTGAGCAGCCATTAGTAAACCTGTTGTTTCATCATCCTTGGAGAAACTTGTAACAGTGGATTGTGATTTGGGGAAGTCGGTTGAACCTTCTCAACCAATTGTCGCATTTGACCAAAAAACAAACCATCCTGAAACGGGAGCAAAGACATCAATGGGCCAGTCGACGTTGATAAGACCCATGGATCATAACTCTTTAGACTTGCAGGCGACATCTTATTTTTCAGGGAGTGGCAAAGTGAACATAATGGCAACCGAGAATGAGAATAGTCTTTTTTCAAGTTCACTATCAGAATTATTTAACAGAAAGTGTATGCCTTGTCCCCTAGTGTTCCACAGATTATTTATGAGTTTATGTGTGTAGGCATAAGCTAAATATGATTGCCTTTTTGTATTTATATGCATGTTGTTCTTGTTGCAGTGACAATATCTTCAAATGCTGCTCCATATGATCATTCTGTTAGAACTGTTGCCTCCACCTTTGAAGAAGAAGTCTCTTTTGAATCCCTCGAGGAAATTGAGGCTCAAACCGTTGGAAACCTTCTCCCCACTGATGAGGAATTGTTTGCTGATGTGAATGATGGTCTAGGTTTCAACCAACCTAGTGGAGTAGTAGGAGATGATGTTGAGGATTTGGACTTTTTTAGCAGTGTTGGAGGAATGGATCTAGGAGATGGTGCTTCTGCATCTCAGAATGATTCTGATTTTTCTCGAGGAGTTACTCATGGTCAGCTGAGGAGTAACACTCTGATAAGTGGACAGCATCCATTTGGTGAACACCCTTCAAGAACACTATTTGTAAGAAACATACACAGTCATGTTGAAGATTCCGAGTTAAGGAACCTGTTTGAGGTGTTTGTTTCTCCATCTGATGTTTTAGCTTAATTTTGTATTTATTTTTTCATTTTTGTCTTAGATGAACATTTACCCACTACATCATTTGATGCATTGAACATGCAGCAATATGGAGACATTCGCAGGCTTCATACAGCTTGCAAGAGTCGAGGTTTTGTGATAATTCACTATTATGATATACGAGCTGCTAGGAATGCAATGAAAGAACTCCAGAACAGATCACTGAGGCATAAAAACCTTGATGTCCATTACTCAATCCCAGAGGTGAGCTTATGTAGCCCTTGATTGCGCATGATTCTGTTTTCATTAGTTTTTCATTAGTTTGTCATCTTATTAATTGGTATCATGGTGGCAGCACAGATGTAGAATTAGGCTTCTGTTGCTTGTGGAAGTTCTAAGTTCTAAGTTATAATTCCTATTCTTTTACGTATTTTTATTGATGAAAATGCAGAAATCTTGATCCATGACTCCTCCATCTCTGGTAATTTTGTCAGGACAACCCCTCAGAGAAAGATATCAATCAGGGCACTCTTGTTATATTCAGCCTGGATTCTACAATCTCAAATGATAGACTTCGTAAGATTTTTGGTATCTTCGGAGAGATCATGGAGGTAAGATTGTTCAATGAAAATAAACTGAACTAAAATATTTCATGAGTAAAGCATGAAACTATGTTGTCGTTGTCTGTGCAGATTCGTGAAGCTCCAAACAGAAATGATGACAAGTTAATTGAATTTTATGATAGTAGAGCTGCAGAGGCAGCTCTGCATTCATTGAATGGGAGTGAGCTTGATGGAAAGCATATTAAGCTTGAGCCATACCGGATGAGAGGTTCAAAATGCAGGTAACCATCCTAATGCACTTATCATAGATTTCACCTCCTTTTCTTCCTCGTTTTACTATTTCACTCATTATATATGTACTATTTGCATATCCTTTCCTCTTTTAAACAATGTGCTTGGGAGGATAAAGTATCAGAAACCACTACTTTTCTGGCAGAAAAGACCAATCCTTTCTTTTCCTAGTCACATTGCCCTTCCATAGAGCACATTTCCCTTTGCTTGGCAAGATCCAAGACAGGACATATGTTCACATCTTTTACCACTCTTAACTTGAGTTCTTTGCAGCTGATCTTCTTTTTCATCAATATTTGACTTATGTGCTAATTTCTACTATTGAATTCTTTGTTTGTAGTTTGATGCAACAGATACCTCTTAAATTGGAACAGGATGATTATGGCACCTATTTGCTTGGGACTAGCCCCTCCAATAACCCAGTGATGAGATTCTCTGGTATGATCTTTATGTAGCTGTTGAGATAGTTCTGCTGTTAAATGTCAAATTCATTGTTCTCATGAAAGACTGTTAACAGGACGGAAAAATGTATCCAATAGCTTGTGTAATGGAATAATTTTGGGTGCAACCTTTGTAATGCAAGCTCAATATTTGGAATCTGCTTTTCATCATGGGATATCTTCTAGTATTCCTAACAATTTCTCATCTGTTTTGGGAGTTGAATCAGCTGGTAATTGTACTGGATTTGCCGAGGCTAGTCACTCAAATGTTCAATTCAACTTTGATGTTCGGTGCACACGAAAGTTCCATCCTCATTCTCTTCCAGAATATCATGACAATTTAAATACGGGTGCTGCTTGTGATTCTCATGGAGCCATGCCTGCACGCATCAATTTCAGTCCACATGAAAGAATCAGTAACAAACAGTCATTCAGAGTTGGTAAACATGGGCAGTTGATTGAATTTAATGACAGAGGTAAACTTATTTATCAGTATACGTGACCATTATGTTTTCTGTGTATTCCACCTATCCTCTTCTAGGGATGCTGCATGTCCTAGCAAGGATACCTTAAAATGCTATAGTGATGATCCATGAAAATAGGACAATGAAAGTTAGCTCATGAAAGTCAACTTTTTGAACTGCATCATCTACCTTGTTTGTAGATGTACTGGTTTTGCTCCTATGACAGGATTGATAGGCTTGATTCTGGTTTGTAGAAGTTCTTTCCTACCTTGTTAACACTTGTGGAAGTTCTAATATATCACAGCGTCTGTAATCTTCTTATGTCGCATGACAAGGAACTGAATTAACTATATTCCTAATTTTGCCTAGATTTCTATTGAATGTGAGCTAACTTTGGTTGCTTTTCGTCAGTATGATGAAAGTTTGATCTAATGAAGCTAGCAATCTGAACTGTTTTACTCAGTCCTAAGGAACTTGGTTTCTATCAAGTTTCATTTTCATAATAGATATTGATTGTCTGGCATTTGAACCTTTTTATTAGTGTTTGGATCTCCTGGTAATGACACCTCTGTTCTGGGACCTCACTATACATGGGGCAACTCCTATCACTCCCAATCTTCAAGCATGATGTGGCCGAATTCACCATCATTTGTCAATGGCATTTCCATGGCTCATGCTACTCCAAGGCTGCATGGACCATCTAGAGGGCCACCGCCTATGATGAACTCAGTTCTGCCCTTAAATAACCATCACGTAGGCTCAGCGCCAACAGTCACTTCTATTTGGGATAGACAATATGCATATGTGGGGGAATCTCCAGAGAATTCTGGTTTCCATCCAGGTTCCTTTGAGAGCATGAGAATCCCCAGTAACTCACTGTTGCCCCTTAAGATTATGGGACCTCAACTGCATCCTCAAAGGTCATTGGTGTTTCCTGCGCCGGTTCAAATGATTCCCATGGTCAATTCATTTGATTCTACTATTGAGCGCCCTAGAAGTCGCCGAAATGAAGGCAATATTAATCAGGCTGACAAGAAGCAGTATGAACTTGATATTGATCGCATAACACGAGGGGAAGACAAACGGACTACCCTTATGATAAAGAACATTCCTAACAAGTATGCGGTGCCTGGCTTCCCATTACCTTGTCATTTTTGCTGTGGTTGTTTGGCATTGTAGTCATCTGTGAAGATATCTTCTGAAATTCTAATTCCTCATCGATGAGTTTGATAATTCTTGGAAAAGCTCTATATTCTCATGAGATCTTAGTTTATGATAATATACGTGGCTAACATGGTGGTGATCACAGGTATACTTCCAAAATGCTTTTGGCTGCAATTGATGAAGGCCATAAGGGAACTTACAACTTCATTTACCTGCCCATTGATTTTAAGGCAAGAGCAATTATCTTTGCACCAGCTTCCTAGGAAATTTGAGAACTCTGTTTATTTGTGGGAAGAGCAAGCCCCTTTTTTACTGCACTTCTTAATCATATTCGTTGACTTAGCTTCTCATTTTTCAGAACAAGTGTAATGTGGGATATGCCTTCATCAACATGATTGATCCCAGCCACATAATATCATTTTATCAGGTTAGTTTTTATGTAAAGCTTGAGATTCATTAGAACACATAAAAGTCTGAAGCCATAAATTAATAAATTTAAGCCAAATTAGATAATTCCACAAGCTCTAAGATTCTAGATTATAGACAAAACTGAAGCTGAAAGCAAAAACCCAAAATCAACTATTTGGCAGGCATTTAATGGAAAAAAATGGGAGAAATTCAACAGTGAGAAGGTTGCATCACTTGCTTATGCTCGTATACAAGGAAAAGCCGCTCTGGTTGCACATTTCCAGAATTCTAGTTTGATGAATGAAGACAAGCGATGCAGACCCATTCTCTTCGATACAGATGGCCCCAATGCTGGTGACCAGGTAAAATATCAGAACATAATGATTTTGCCTCGTTCTCTGTAAAACACATAAAACAAAAGTTGAACTGTCTAAAACATTCTAGTCTACCCAAAGAGGAAATATTTATGATTCACATATCAATAGGGTAGAGGAGTTGAAAAAGATTAACATAGGGAGCTTTTGTCTTTCTGCAGGTTCCATTCCCAGTTGGAGTTAATGTTCGAAGTAGACCTGGGAAACCTCGATCAAGTAACTATGACACTAGCCAGCAAGGAAGCTCACCAAACTTAGGCAACATGGTGGATACTCCGGTTGAGGAGGACTCTTCTTCAAGTTTTGAAAAGGAGTCTGACTAAGACTAAGCATTTCACTTGTTTTGTGGACACTAACCTCGTAGGACTGCGTGCTTACAGTGTGTATCTTGAGCTCGTTGATTGAAAAGGAACCTTGGTTTTACTTTTGAGGACCCTCGGAAAAACTTTAGATAGGATGAACTAAAGCTAGATCTCAAGTTTTTTTTTTTCTCCTGATCCCTTGGATTTTTCATATTAATCTTCTGAAGAAAATAGTGGAAGAAGCATTAGGCTTCAAATTTTTGGATGTTCACGAGTGCTATAAGTGCTAAAGGTTTTCATTGTCATTCCTCAGGCATATGCTAATATACAAGATTCCGTACTTAATTATTCCTGGCAGTACTTGTTCTGAAGATTGGGCTCATATATATGAACAGATAAATATGCTTTTTTATTTTATTTTATGAGTAGTTCATAATTCATGATGTGACAACTAGGAGAATGAAGGTAGAGAGGAACAATGATGAATGATAGGATTTTGAAAGGTATAACTTGTATCCAAAGTTGCAAATATCGTGTTGGAGTTGGTACCAGATTGAGTTCTGGTAAGGTATTGTATTGGTATCGGTTAATATCGGGCATCGTTTTGGATAATTTTTTAACTATTAAATAGTCCCTGAAATTTTTTAAAATTTGCAATATAACTACTATATATTTTATAAGTTTACACCAATCATGTTTCAAAAAATCATAATAATAAATAATAATCATAGTTAATATGAAATAATAATAATTTTTAACCAGTTCACATATAAATAACAACCACAATTAATATAAAAAAAGTCAATCATCATAATTCAAATATAAAATTAAAAATAATATAAAGTATTTAAAATATTACACTAATGTAATTTCATCATTTTAATAAATAATAATTACTTCAAAATATCTAATAAAAAGAACAATAAATATCCTTAACTATTATAATTTACAAAAAGAATTCATGACGAAGAAACAATCAAGTAGAAGTTAAACGTGATACAAAATATTTAAAATTATAGTACGTATATAGAATTTAACATAAACATCAAACATAAGTAAAATTAAAAGAAGATGAAAAAAATTGGAACGAAATTCAATCGTCAATGGGAGGATACTCGCTATAATTACACTGACCTTAGTTATCATTTGGTACAAATTTTTCATCATTAAAAGGAGCTTCATCATCATTATCATTCAAATTTAATGCACAAATGATATGTCAATGCTTTCTCATCCAAGATTTTCTTTCAAGTCATTGACATCTACCAAATTCAATTCTTTAGAAACCCATTCCGCCAAAAGATCAATATTATCAATGGAAATTGGATCAGTTGAACTACTTGTACTATTAAGACTCTTAGTAAACAAAAATATAATCATTAGAAAATATAAGAAATTATATTGAAATTAATAATGATCATAATGGTAATAACATACCTTTCCTGAAGCTTTAAATTATAATGAACAAAAACAAAGTCATTCAACCTTTTATACTTTAATCTATTCCTTGTTTTGGAGTGGATAAATTCAAACGTGCTCTAGTTTCATTCACAGCCTATTGCATTCACACATTGACTTAAAATCTTAATTGTGAACCTTTTCTATTCTGGAACACTATTTCCTAATTGATCCTATTAAGAAACTGTAAGTTATAAGATAACAAAATTAGTGCTATAAACAAAATAAAGTGATAATTAATTTTCAAAAAATAAGAAAAAGGAAAAAAAAATTTCTAGAGAAAGTTTTCCTTTTTGTCAAATAACAATCGGCATTCCAAAATCCCTATAAGACAACTTATAAAGCTCCATTTGTGAGCTTAAGAGATCTTGCATTGCTTCAATGCTAACAATTTTTGTAATAGTTAAAAGCATTCCTCTATTAACTTTAGCTTGCTTAGTAAAAACCAGTCTAAAATAAACACTGGGATTCAAAAATGCCCCAATTGCAAACAATGAAGAAAAAAGTTGTCTTTCCCTTCTTTCATTAATGATTAAAAGATATGGTGTGTATAAAGAAGGCCTATGTTTCATATTGACCTTGATTGCTTCTGTCGCTCTCTCCATAGCATAAAAAATCTAACTCATTATTGGCTTTCTTCACTATCAGCCAAGTAAAGCACCCTTACCAAAGGCTCACAAACTCGGATAACAAATTGACATTGAGATCATAATTTTCTATTTTCCTGTATAATATTACAAACCTCCACTCCAGCATTAGACCTAGCATACTGAGATGCAATCCACTTATCACTTATAAACATTTGTCTTAACTCTTTTTTCATCGAAGCAAAAGACTGAAGTGATAAGAAATTTGTTGCAAATCTTGTTATAGCAGGACGACACAAATTCCTACCATTGGTAAATTCCTTTCTCATCAAATTCAATACTCATGCATGTTTATAAATAAACTTTGTCACCTTTTTAGTTTTCTACATAGTCTCATCAATAACTAGAAAATACCTAGGATCCCTTATATTTTTTAGCATTAGATCAATGCAATGTGCAACACAAGGAGTCCAAAAAAATGAATTATGCATATTTTTCAATCGTTTTCTTACCGCTTTATAAGTGGAATCATTGTTAGTAATAAACTGAACAATATTTTTTGGCCTTACTTTATTCACAACTTCATCAAATATCGCAAACAAAGTCTCAATATGTCTAATAAGGTTAAATGCATCAATAGATTTCAAAAACATACAGTCGTTTGTAGAATAAACCAAAAAATTTATAATAGGCTCTTGTCTCCTATTTTTCCAACCATCACGCATGATTAAACATCCATAATTACTCTAATTTACTTTTCTTTTAGTCAAATAACTTCTAATTTCATAAACACATCAACTTAAAAGTCTACCTCTTAAGTCATTAATCGAAGGACTTTTGTATCTCAGACAATAAGAAGCTATTGCATCCATCATATGTTGATAATAATAAGATTGAGAAACGTTGAATGACGAACTTGTATCATAGCATCATCTAGCTACTTCCACATCGACATTATGAGTCGTATCTCTTAATTGCATTGTACTATTAATTGAAGGTTGGGCTCTAGCAGTTGTTCGTGGTGCAAAGAAACTAGTCACCTATCTTCTTCTCTTCCTCACATCAAGTTTAGGTACTTCTTCTTGAGCCTGAGATGAAACACTGCCAATACCACTACTACTACCACCTTCAACATTTCAATAATCATCACGCAAACCAGAAAACAAACTTCCACTACCAATTTCAAACCACAGTGGAATAATTACAAAACTTTTTGTAACTTTGGTTTCTCGAAAACCAAGATCTCTTTAATTCTATAAAATGATTAACATAAATCATAATAAAGTAGAAACTTAATTTGTGCCTTGTTCTGAAGCCCGATCTTTATCTTGTCATATCTCTTAAATCATTCTCGAAACCGAACCGTTTCAATCACCGAATCTGTACAAATGTTCGGCTTCTAATAGTATCCGCAGAATGAGTTAAGAGAACTCTGTAATTCTTACAAAGAGAGCTAAGCATGAAGTGCTAGCTCCATAAAGCTTAATCCTATTTATAATAAGGATTGCACGTTTTAGTAATTTATATGAAATTAAATTTTAATTTCAATTAAAATTTAATTAGAATTACAAATAATTCTAATTAGATACCGATTATGTCCATATAAGATTCGGTATCTCATATTGATCCTTATTTATTAAATATCTCATATTTAATTATATAGTTTCTCAAACTTTACAATCAATTCCAACTTGATTAAATTAACTTTGCTTTCTTTAACTCATTCTATATGTGACACCCATTATGTTCCCAAATATGTTAGCAATGATTATAAATTATAATTCTAATTCATAATTAGAATTAGATAAAATAAAACTTTTTTAATTTATCTTTAATTCTCCAATTAAATAATTTATAATCATAGATCAAGATTGGTGTCTAGCAACGCATTATGACTACCCAAATTTAGGAATGTCAAAGTGGTTTTGATTAACCTTTTTCCTTGCATGATTTTCTGTATAATTCAATCCTTTCATCAACCAATGTTCCAATTAGACATAAAGTATGGAATTAATGTCTACTTTATTTTGAGTCCAATCATATTAGTTCTCCCCCATTAGCTATTGATTTAATTAATGATATTTGTAAACCATTTACAAAATATCATTCCACCTTGGCCAAGGATTTTCCGAATCAATATTAATCGAGAACAATGAAACATTCTCCCTAATTACTTTAGGGTGATGAATCCTATCTTGATCATTCAACAACTTCCATATAGTTCATGCTACATCCAATGATTACCGATCAAATGACCCATGATTAAATAGATCATAAGTAGTATCAAAATATAGCAATCTCCATACAAGATAACTTTGATGACCTCAAATCAAAGAATCACTTATACAATCATCATAATGAGAATTTCATAGACATACAAGTAATGTTCCAAATGGATTTCTCATATCGCGTCTGTTCAGTGAACTTGTTCTCTAACAAGTACTCACACGTTTGTTTAAGTATCTCTTTTAGCCTATGAGATCGACTATTTCTTTCATAAGGAAAAACAAAACGTGTGCTAGTCTTTTTACACTTTATTAATGTTCAATCTTAATAGAACAATGATTAGGAACATTTAGGAATAATGCATAAATGCAATATGAATCTCATAATTATAATCTCATTATAATTTCATTTGCAATGTATAATTATTCCATGGACTTTATCATATACATCTAAACATGTACAAGATAAATAATGCCTTTAAATAACAAAACTACAACTAAAGCGATTGACTGTAGGACATAAACCAACAATCTTCCACTTGCACTAAGCCAATCATTTAAGTATCTCATACCATATCACCATATAACGATTATTCTACAACTGGCTTAATAAGAGAATTTTACAAGATTCTCTATAGTGAGCACTTGATTAAATCTTACAATTCCCATCTTAATTATCATCATAATTAAGAAACTTTGCCTAAACACAGTCTTGGATCTTTGATGAGACATTAGCTCTTTATGCATGCCCAATTGCTTTAATGTTCTATAGTACATTAATGTTTTTAACAATGCAAAGAACTCTATCAAGTTTACTAAAGAATGTATTGATCCAATTAATTATTTCCACTAAATGAAAAATGTATTATGACTCAATTAACAACCATTGCTACATTGGAACCTTTCCAATCCTATTGTTTTAAGTAAATAAACCCTAATTAGGATTTACTTCTAAAGTTATATCCTTATAATATTGAACTCAAATATCAACTCACGCATAAAGTAATGGATATCTTTAATACTTCATAAGTATTTGATATCTCAAATACTAAATATATTTAGTACATTATCTATGTACTTGGACTTAGAATAAGTTAACAACATCCATTATTGGTTGTGTAATTCTCATAAATGATTTCTAGAAATTGAAACTTGATGTTAATTTTTATGATTAAATTTATAAATACAAATTAAGCTTTTAGAAATTGAAGATATATAGAGAGTTTGTATTAAATCCAGGTGATAGCTCATATCTAATATTTGACTATAAGTCCCTACGCCTTCAATTGAAACCTTCTTATAGTTTCTCACGAGTAGAAAGTTCTCAGTTGGTTTTATGGTTTGGATTGTAAGAAATCTCTACATAACATTAGAAACATTAGTAATAGCACTAGAATCAAGCCATCAAGTATTAGAAGAAACTTTAGTTAAGTTTAGTTCGGAACATAGACAAAGGTTATATGTACCTTTCTTTTTAAATTAAGCCTATGCTTAAAACAATCTTTCTGATAGAATCCCTCTTTCTTACAAAAATGACACTTATATGTCTTTTGTTCCTTCTTATCAATATTAGTAATAACTTGTGTCACTTTTGTAGGTGCTTTCTTCTGAAATTTCTTAGCCTTTGGCTTGTGAATCTTGTTTGCTCTTTGACTCATAAGGTTAATAAAATAAACTCCTTATTTCTTTAGCCTGGTTTCCTCCTGTATGAGCATATTAGATAATTCATTAACATTCCATTTATCCTTTATAGTGTTGTAGTTAATTTGAAAATGTCCGTAATTAGGAGGTAATGACTTTATAATGAATTTCACTAAGAAGGACTCATCAACTATCATACCCAAGGTCTTTAATTTTGTTGCAATATTTTCATCTCTAAGATATGTTATTGTAAGCTCTACAACCCATCAAACTTCACGGACGTGAGTTCAATCATTAGAGCACTAGCGAGAGAGTTATCTGCATAACAGAAACATTATTCCACAAATTTATTGTGTTCTTTAGCACTTTCAATTTATAGAATAATGGTTTTAATATTGTTGGCAATAGTTATTTGCATGAAATTAAGACATATTAGATCTTTTCCATGCTTTATAATTTATCTTCTCATCCTCACTGCTCGTACCCGTAATGACAATAGGCTTTTCTTTAAACAATGCTAAATCAAGATCCAAAACAATTAAATAGAAATTGACTTGTTCACACCATTAAGAGAAGTTTAAACTATTGAACACAGTAACAGAAGAAGCATACTAATGAAGAGAAATTATTGCAAATACATAATTGTTCTATATATCATCGAATTCAAATAATTAAACATTTAGAATATACTATAGGTTTTCACTGGGCAAACTCAACAATATAAATCATAAGTTTAATGTCGTACTAACTTTATCAAGTAATTAAACAAAATTTATCAAATACAATTAACATATTTGGATATATAACATATTTGACAAGTGAATGTTGATTTTCATCTATTATGTTTATTAGTCATAGAGGATTAATTTACCTTTGTTAAAATTCTAAATTATATCAACTAATAAACATCACTTATCTATATAATTAATTCAATTATAGGCATTGATATTTTATTAATAAATGACAATTTATACACGACAAAGTTCACTTAATTAATTTGATTAATTTAGTGACTAACAAGTTATCCTTTTATAATGTCATGCATAAATTTAACACATAATAATTTTAAATTTCAATAATAATATGGATGAAATTAACATGAAATTTGAATGCTGGTAATCATTATAATAGAACTTACAATGATAATCTTTTCATCCAGTGGTGGAGACCTAAGTTCGATTCCAATAAGGTCGTTATGCTTATTTTCTTCCTTTTATTTGTCTAACATTATCTAAAGTCATACTTGTAGTACAATTTTGAAGTTATACTTCTTGTAGAATTCAACAATTAAGAAAAACAAAAGTCTTACATGTATGAGATTTAATAATGGTATTTCTAACATACTATTATTTTTATTATATAGAAATCATTAATAATACATAATCACAAAACTCTTCAATGATCAAAATATTTGACAATTATCATCCAATAATTATAGTACAATAGATGAATAAATTATTTATTAAAAACACATGCTCTAATATTACATGTAAAAATATGATTTTTATGACATTATAAAAAATGACATTAATAAATTTAAATAAAAAATTGCTACAAATCATAAGAGTGTAATATTGAATACTTGATGAAAAAGATGTCATTATTAAAAAGAGATCGATATACTTTATAACGTTTTGGGTTAAAATTGATTTCTCTCTTTTGACCCTCTTTCGGTTATAGAAATTTGATAAAAAAATAATTTGTTATCTTAATTAATAGAGGATGACCAATTTATATATCTATAATTTTTAATCTAGTACGTCTATTAGTTGATTTGTCTACATTCTACCAAGTTCTTGGTAATGTAACTACCATCGTGTATCATAAAGAAACACAAGTTAAAGCACCCTGCTTCTATTAGGGTGTTCTAACTCTGTTCTAGTTAATCTGGTCCACATACTTGTGTGAACTCTATATAAATGTGTGGATGAGATTTAATAGAATGGGGTAGGAACTAGTTAAGAGAATATCTGATCCCAAGAAACACTTCCTGAAAGGTAGACAAGCATAAGACAAGGCGTGCAAAACAATGATTTTTCAACCACATTAGTCTGCCCTTTATCTTACCTCTAGAGTTGGGGATCAAATCTCCTGTTCCAATTATGATGTTCCTATTATGTTCCATTAAATCTCACTCACACATTTACATGAACTTTACATAAACATATGAATAAAATTTAATAGAAGAGAGTTTGAACAGAGTAACTGAAACAGAGTATATCAGAGTTGGAACGCTTACTAATGTCTGCTGAACAATATAATTTTTTTAATGTCTGATAGAGATTCAAGCAGAGTTATGGATACCATTCCGTACAAGCTGAAAAACAAAATGGTATAGACATCTTCAATACCAGCCACAAGTATCGGCTAGCACCAGGTATTTTTGACTGGTATCAACTGGTACTCAAAATACCGGCATATACCGTGTTAGACCCCGAATTTTCTTAGAATTTATTTTATAAAATTAGCAAGCATGAATATTAGAATTTATGAATTAGAAAATTTATTGGTTTAATTTGGCCTTTTATTATTTTTGTGTGGTAGCATAGATCAAATGGAAGAGTTAGAATTAATATAAGGAGTTAAGAGGAATTAGATTGCATAAGGAAGAGTAAGATAGGAAAGTTAAGAATATGTCTTAAACTAATAAGACAATAAGAGAAGAGAGTCGTGAGTGTTAAAAAAGAAAAAGAGAGAAAGTTATAGAAGAAACTAGAAGGAAAGAAGGTGAAAATCGAAGCAAGGAGAAAAAAAAGGAAAGAGCAAGGAGAAAGAAGAAGAAAGAAAAGGGTTCAGCTGAAAATAATTTAGGTATTTCCTATATTTTCCTCTTGCTTTAATAAAAGAAGGAAGTAGAGAAGATGGGTTATGTGCTGAAAATGAAAAAAAAAGCAGAGAATCGAAATTCTTCTCTTTAGATTTTTAGAAACCTTAACTAGATCCTAGTTCTTCTAGTTAGATAAATCAAGAATAGATTAAGTTTAAGCACATTCATGGATATTTAAGCTTATTGAAGCTTTATTCGTGTATGATGATTAAATGAAAATATATTTGTTCTAAGGGAACCAAGATTATTGAAGGCAAGAACAAGAGGAGAGACAAACATGATCTTAGAAATATCAAGCAAATAGGTGGGTAATACGCTTATAGTTTTTGTGATGATGAGCTGAATTATTTGTTTGTATGTATACTTAAATGCTTGTTATACTTATTGTGAATATAGGAAAAAATATGTCCTATGAATTTGATATCATGTTTATGTGAAAGATACTGCATTTCTGTATTGGTGAAAAACAGAAAATTTAAGAAGCATGAAAGATATGAATATGTTATGAAATATACATTAGAAAATTTATTTATGTGGGCAAGAGAGATACCATTCTGTTCATCACGTGCACGTTAACCTTAAGCTTTCTCCCAGCTGCCTGTTTGTGGCATATAAGCTCTGAAAAATGGACTCATTTCGTTCATAATGTAAACTTCGGTTTCGTCATTCTGTTTCATGGGATTCTCTTGAGCCATATTGTCTATGCATTCATTGAAAGTTGTGAGCATGATCTATGATTATGTGTTTCGTGATAATGATTGAAAACAAAGGTATTTGATTTAACTTATGTGACTTAAATTTTAGGTATGTGTTCTGTGAACTAAATTCGTGTATATATGTAAATATATATGTAGTTGTTTGATTGATGTGTGTGTGTATGTTTCGTCACCAATAGCTATAAGCATATTAGCTACTGAGCTTCCCAGCTCACCCCACAAAATTTTCACTCCTCAGGTGAAGAGAAAGTAGATCACTATTGAACCCTTGCAAAGTTTGGCAACTCCAAGATTTCAAATTTTTGTAATTAGTTAGTTTAACATCTTTTGGTATTTAGAAGCATATCACACATGAGCATTCAAGATTGTAATTTTTGTATTATGCTATTGATGTGGCTTCTTATATGAAGTATAAAGATGTATACCAACTCTGCTTTGGTGAAAAATTGACAGTGAAAGTTGCAAAGAGTCTTTGATATATATGTTCAAAATTTTCTTTTTCTGTTAAGATGCCATTGTAGCAAGGAATGAATTTATTGGTTGTGTGATGATCTTTTGATGGGTTTCCTTTAAGTAAATTGTCTAACAAGGGAGTTTTGTATATATGAATTTAAATGTTGGATTGGGTCTTTTGAAAATTGCACAGTAGTATATACAGATAGCAGAAAGGAAAAAGGAATAAAAACGTGACCTAAACTTCAAGGAATAAACTATATTGATCCAAGCAAAATTTGACAAAATTGTCTTCATGAAAGTTATAGGTCTTTTTGTTAGCTTTCGAATGACATAAAGTTTGTAATTTTTGGATTGAAAGTTATAAAGTTTTGAAATTGGTGTTTGCGTCACAATCGTGCTTAAACACAATCGTGACAAACCTAATTCTCTGGCACTATTCACTAAGCATGATCATGACGAACCACGGTTTTTGGCCACTGTTCACCATTCGTCACGATCGTGCTTTTGCATTTTTATAGGCAGTCACGGCTGTTGCTTGGATTTCTCACGGGCATGAGAATTAGGAGTCACGCCCATGACTCTTCTTCTTTTGATTTTCTGTTTAATTTATGTTATTCATTTGTGGATTATTAGTTTTACTGCCTAAATTAATTTATTTTCTTGTCCATTTTATTCTATGTTAATTCAATTAAATTGTTGGGTAATTATTTTTAGCCCTCTTATAAATTTTATTTAATTACATAATTATTTAGTAAATTATTTATTTATTTTATTATTATTTGTTTATATTAATTCATGATTTATTTTAATTTATTTTCTTTTCCAATTGATTTTAGGCTATTTTGATTAAATTGTTTGTTGTTCTGCTCCCTTCAAGGAATTAAATTCTGTACTTTGATATTAATTTTATTTATGATTATTTTTAGTTTTTAAAAAGTACTCCAAAATTTGAGCACCTTGTCGCCATCAAATAGGAACGAAGACTCGGGGCCAACATACCGGGCCGGTATCGTAAATTTACAAAATTTTGAGGACCATTTTGCCAAAAAAAACTCTAACAAAACTACCCCCCAACCCGACGCCTCTGTAGTTTGCTGCCTTTTCTTTTCTAATTGTTCATCTCTCTTACCTCATCCTCTTTCTATCTCACCCATGCTCTCGTCGTCCTCTCCACTCCTCGGCAGTGTTTAGTGCTCCGACTCCACTACGTGACTCTCCAGTGTTTCTCCACTGCTCTAACACCACACGATGTCATCTTCGAAGATCTTCCTCCATCACACGACATCGCCACCGAGCCTTCATCCATCCTCCACGACAATCACCAACCACCATCATCTGCTCTCCAGTCTCCAATGACCACCAAGGCACCAACCATGCAGCTGTCGGATTTGGGAATAATATCCAAATCTCAAGCCGATCTACCCAATCTAGAAATACCCATCACCGATTATGAATTTCTGTTTGGTTGGGTGTGTTTTTTTTCCAGTTTCTGTTAGAATTTTTCTGGTTAATTGTTTGTGTTGTGAATTGTGATTGTGAATGGGAAGTTGGAATGAAATTGTGAAGCATTTGTGATTGTGTGTGTTGTTGGTTGGAGTTGGATAATGGATATTATGGATTGGATTTGGAGTTGAATTGAATGAAATTAAAGGAGTATGGTTTTAGTTAGTTTTGGTAATGGTTCAGTTGGTTTTGGTAATGAAAGTCGTATGTTACTATGTGGTAATGGTTTAGTTGGTTTTGGTTCATTTGTGGTTTGATAATTGATGACTTCATTTATGTTAAATTTTTTGGTCATTCACAATATGCATTAAAACTATGGAAAGGATTTCAAATTTCAATTCAAAATTCAAGTTTCAACTTAACTTTATGATGTATGATTTAAAAGTTAGAAAGGATTTAAAGTTTCAACTTACTTAAGATGAACAAACTAAGAATGTAGATTGGAAAGAATTCAAATAAATAATTAATTGACATAATCTTAAAATTATTGAAATGGTATTTAAATATTGGGTAAATAATTAATTAAGTATAATAATAATATAATTTATCGTTGTCTTTCATCTACAAAAAGCTGGATCTTTCAACCCATTGGGTTAGTTGTTGTCCAAACATGCAATCACCATAGAAACAATTTGTTGAAAAAATAGTAAAAGCTGTGAATTATATTGAATGTGGGAGGCTCTTTACATATCAACAAGTGAGTTATATTGAATATGGGAGGTTCTTTACATATCAACAATTAGATGCCTTGTGGGTATTATAAGTCTTACATGGAGTCACTAAAACAAGATAATGCATCTATCAAGATATATACTCTTTAAATCTTAACTCTTATACTCGTAGGCTTTACTACTCTCTAATAGTAAAGTCTACTTATTTCTGAATTTTACACTAGTTTCATGCATCTTTACTTCTTTAGGCTTAATATAAAGATTTGAAGGCCTTATTTATGCTACATTGTGTTGGAACAAACTTTTTCTTAGAAATTAGAATTTATTAAATTAGAATCTATTAGAGTTTAGTTATGAATATATTTATTTACATGTGATTGCATGTATTAAATAGAAATGTTAGAATTAAGTTAAGGTGTAATAGGCATAAGAGAATAAGAGGATTAAGTAGGCATTAAATTAAATGTGGAAGGGTAAGCTTGGAACGACTAAAAGTTGTCTTAAATAACTAAGAAAAGAAATGAGAAAGATAAAGAGAGATGTGTTGGAGAAGTAAGGAAGAAAGACAGAAAATTGTAGAAGGAACTAAAAGAAGAGAAGGAGAAAATGAACCTGAAAAAGGAAGAAGGAAAGAAAGAAAAAAAGAGAAAGAAGAAGAAAAAAGAAGATTCAGCTGAGTTTTAGGTAACCTTCATCTTTTCTTCTTGCTTTGGTACAAGAAGGAACTAGAGAAAATTAGTTTCATGGGCTGGAAATGAAGGGAGAAAGGAGATGACCAAGAAACCTATTTTTGATTTTCAACTAGATCTTAGTTATTCTAGCTTAGATAAACCATGAGTAGATTAAGTCTAAGCTCACTTTTTTATAGATGTTAAAGTTTTATGGATTTTCTATTTGTATATTAGTTTGAATAAAAGTTTGGTTGTTGAAAGACCCCAAGGCAAGAGTAAGAGGAAAGGTAAACTTGAGTTTGGACTTACAATCCATTAGGTAGATAACATGTTTATAGTTATTGTGATGATAGGCTGATTTCTTGCTTGCTTGCATGCTTAATTGCTTGATTATGAAAAAAGCGATTGTTGGAAAATGCTTTATAATTTATTTTCATGTTATGCCTTGAAAGATATTAGGACATTTTGTATTACTGAAAAGAGGAAAAAGCATAAGAAGCATGAAACTATGAGCATGTGATAGAATGAATTGAGCATCAAAATTTGTTTGTGTAGGGAAAGAGAGATACTATTTCGTTCGTCACGTGCACATTGATTTAAAGCCTTCTCCCGGCTACCCGTTTTTGGCACATAAGCTCCTAATAATCAGACTCATTTAGTTCATAGTGTAAACTTCGGTTTTTCCATTTATATCCATGGGATTCTCTCAAGTCATTATGTTTGTGCATTCATTTTGATTTGTTGAGCATGATATACAATTGAGTGCTATGTTTTTATGGATGAAAAATACATGATATGATTTATGTGATAACATTTTTAACTATGAGTTCTTTGAGATAGAATTGTGGATAATTTAATTGCTAGATTAAAATGATATATATTGTGCGTGGCTCGTTACCAATGGCTATAAGCATATTAGCCACTAAGTTTCGCAACTCACCCTATTATTTTTCACTCCTCAAGTGCAGAACGAGCAGATAATTGATCCTTGCAAGCTTTGGCAAACTCCAAGATTTCTATCTTCTGTAACTAAGTTAGTTCGATTACTTTTGGTAGCTTTATAAGCATATCAAGCATGAGCATTCTTATATGTTTTGTATCATGCCATTGATGTGGCTTTTGATATGTAATTAAAGCTATGTGCAAACTCTGTTTTGACTAAGCAATGAATGCAAGAGTTGAAGAATTTCCCTTTTGCATATGTTCAACACTATCTTTTGTGTTGGGATGTTATTTGCAGTTGGAAATGGAATTGCTATGTTGTTAGATGGCCTTGGATAGATTTAAAATAAATTGTTGGGGTCATTTATGTACATTTAGTGTTTGTTAGATCTAGGTCTTTTGGAATATGTAAAAGCTCATAATAGGCAAAAGACAAAAAGGGGGAAACAACTGCAGCACTATCCCTAACAGAAATTGTGTCTTATTTTCGATGATTAAACTTTATTGATATAGGCTGAATCAGACAAAGTTGCCTTCATAAAAGTTGTAGCTTATCCTCTCAGCTTTCTAATAGTATAAAGTTTATAATTTTTGGACATCAGAATTGAGAGATATGATTTTTACAAATTTGAGTGCATATCCGGATTTATTTTAGTTATTTAAACGTGATTCCATTATTGGTTGTGTAATTCTCATAAGTGATTTACAGAAATTGAAACTTGATGTTAATTTTTCTGAATCCCTATTTTTTGTTTATCATACCATTGGAACTAAGCGTACCATAATGAATGATAATTCAACTTACTTGTGGCATAAACTTTTTAGTCATATATCTAGAGAAAGATTGGCAAAGAATAAAATTCTTTCAAATTAAGATTTTTTAGATCTTAATGTATGTGTGGATTGTATCAAAGGAAAGAAAACTAAACATAATAAGAAAGGAGCCACAAGAAGTACTTAGCTCCTTAAAATTATACACACCGATATATAGGACTTTTTAACACTCCCTATTTAGTGGAGAAAAATATTTTATTACCTTTATAGATGATTTTTCAAGTTACAGATATGTCTATTTGCTTAATAAAAAATATAAGTCGTAAATGCCCTTGAGGTGTTTTTAAAGGAGGTTGAAAGGTAATTAAATAAAAAAGTAAAAATTATAAGATCTAATAAAGGTGGTGAATATTATAGAAAATATGATTAATCATAATAATGTCCATGCCCGTTTGTAAAGTTTCTTGAGAAACATGACAAATTGCACAGATACTATGTCAGACATACCTTAACAAAATGGTGTGACAAAGAGGTGTAATAAGACATTAACATATCTAGTTAGAAGTATGATGAGTAATTATTCCTTAGCCAAAACCTTGTGGATTCAAGCACTTAAAACTGTTATGTATTTGCTAAACAAGATACCTAGGAAAGTAATACCTAAAACTCCTTTTGAGTTATATAGTTTGGAAGGAAACCTAGTATGAGGCACATGTGTTGGTTACCTAGAGAAAGGTAAAGGGTATAGGATTTACTGTCCAAACTATAGTCTAAGAATTGTTGAAACAACTAATACCAAGTTCATTGAAAATGTTGAAGTTAGTAAGTGTGTTAAAAAAAGTGTTGTGGATATTAATTGTAACACCTCACTCCCATCTGACGCATACATATATGCCCGTTAGATGTCTATACAAGTGCCCGACAGAAATGACAAGCTAACTTCATCTCTTTCACATATCACATGGCGTCACAAATTAAAACATAAATATTACAATTTCTAAAACCCAAAAAAAATTTCTCATTTTATTTCACAAACAATATATACATTGTAGCTTTACAATAACATCCATATGTGTACATCCTCAAAACTAATCAAAGTTCACACTGTACACAGAATATGTTACACACATGAGGAAATATACAAAAATTTATCTAAAACCCTAAGTCCCAGCTGACCGACCTCTGAGTCATATCGTCTACCAAAAAGTCGTACTAGATCCCTTCTATGAGGTATTAGTAGCTAAGTCGACACTATCGTACCTGAAAAGCCAATGTGCAATTTTGATGAGTTTTGTGAACTCAGTTGAGTAACCATCCTCAATGGTTCACTCGTATTACACATATCATATCAATACATACAAACACATAATTCACAACATTTAATTTCTCATCTATCATTAAAAAAACATTTTGTATATATATGTTCACATTTTTCATTCAATTCAATTCCACATTTCAATTGCAATCATTCAAATCATATAATTCATGTATGTATGCAATGTTCATGAGACTCACAATTGTTTATTTTATTGTTGTGACCGAGTGCCTTTTTCACTGTCTCGTATCCATTGTGGATATCAGGCTCATTAATACTGTCCCTTATCCGTTAGGAATATAAGGCTCATTTTACATAGTGAGCCTTTGGCTCTTACCACAGTCTGAACTTTCAACTCTTTTCACTGGCAACTATGATCACAACTGTCTTTACGTTTCATGTATTCATGTAATGAAATACATCATGCATATTCAATGATTATACTCATTCAGTCACATTCACATTCTTTCTTATTCACATTTGTTATAGGACTTTTAGTCCGACATTTAACATTGAAGTTAAGAACAGGTAGTCATTCATATTCACATTCAAGTAACACTTCCAATACAGTTTCGAATATAGAACTCCTCGGACAATCAATTGTTCGGAACTAACGCAATCACATTCACAAAATAATTTTATACGGAATGTAAATAAACAATAATTTAATGTGAGATCATCTTAGATTACTCACAGTTTTGCTCCAGATAGCTTATTGCCTCGAGATCCTAGCAATATCTGGATGCAGTCGCTCCAATCGCTTCTCTATATCATGCAAACATACACATTTACCACATTGCAACTTTGCATAATCATATAAGTACTCACTTATGTGCACATGTATATGTGATATGTACAATGCATGCTCAATATATATTTCCTAAATTCACATCTCAAGATCATTCACATTTCATAATTTACATATGTCTAAATTGAACTCAGGTTTATACCTCAATTTTACAAGATTATTCTAAGTGCATAATTCTATCATTCACTAAGGTTATTCAAGCATTAAAGATCACAAAACATCCATTTTATCAGTCATCTTTACTTAATACACAACATTCATCTTCTTGAATCACTTTAGCCATCATAGGACCCCTTTCATTCTTATATCATCACCAATTTTCCATATTTGAATACCTAATGTATAATAATTCATTCTTAAATTTATATTCTCAATCATCTTCCTAAATATATCACTCATTTATTTACTTGTTCAAGCATGATTCTAGGTTCAATTCAATCTTCATTCAAGCCTAAAAGCACTATAAAAAAGTACTTAACCATTTGTTGTTCCAAACCATATCTAAAAGATGAATTTTTGATGTTTAACGCATTCCCACAATCAAGGGATGAGTGAATCGAAAGTTCACCATTCACTTCTTTCAATTTTGTTTTTTCCAAATTTTTTAAAGATTTTTAGGTTTGTTTTTCATGGCCATTTTGACATAAAAAATGAGGTATTTAGGCAATACATTCTTCTAAACAAAATGTTCCTCTATGTCTTAAGTTTCAAACAAAACAAAATCATTCAATTTGGTTCATGTTTCCATGAGTTATGCTCAAAATACCATAGACTGTGCTCATTTGATATTTTGGCTAGTGCATGATTGAAGAATTAGTGCACTCTAACTTGTAAAACTCATATCTCTCAATTCAGATATCTAAAAATTACAAAATTTATACCAATAGAAATATAAGATAAAAAGATACAAATTTTATGAAGAAAAATTTCTCTGATTCAGCCTACATCAATACATTTTATTTGATAAAAATGGGACAGAATTTTAGTTAAGGGTAGTGCTGCAGCCTATGTCAGAACTCAACTTCAAGCTAAATTTCAAGACCCATAAGGACAAAATTCAAATTTAATTCCTTAATGAAAATTGTATCCATATGTTTTTATATTATTCTAAATCAAAATCTATCCAATTTGAATATTCACAGATCAAGTTATGGCCAAAACACAAATGTAAGTTCAGTAAAAACACTGCATATAACATACTCTAGGACGCTTCATCATCATTGTCATCCTAGTTCACCTCTTTTGCTTAGTATATCATTTCTAGCTCATGTCCTCATTATTTCCTCCTCATTCATACTTCCACTTCAACTCAATATCATCTAACTACAATTAATAACAAATAATTGATCATAACACCTAAAAGCAAGCATTTATATGTACTCTTTCATCTTCTTTCATTATTACCAATTCTTATTTCAAGGGTATGACTCCAATATCTTATCTATCTCTTACAATTTAAACTATAATTCATAGCTTTCACAACCCCAAATTATGAACACATAGCATAAACTCATCAATTACCATTCATTATAACACCAATGTAAAACATAACTCCATTACCTTTTCATCCACTCACACATCATCAATTCATGAATAATATTAGCTCTCTAAATTCATTTTTGACAAAAACCTCTTTATACAACAACACCCATGATCATATAAAGAATTTCATATTCAAAACAAATCCTTAAATCAATCGTCATAATATCGTATTTACACTGACCTATGAACATCAACATGTAACTTACTTGATTTATCTTTAACAACCTTCAAACCCTTCAAGATCCCACTTAACCCAAGCTCTCCACATAACCCACGTTCATCATCATCCAAGAGTGATAAGGTTGGGTGAGAATGAAGGAGAGAGCAAGTTAAAAGTAGTAAGTGAAAGATGAGAGGGTTAGGTTTAACGTGTATGGAAGTTAGAGAAGTAAAATCGTGAAGAAAAAGAGAAGAAGAAGGTGATGAAGCTTACGAAGAGAGGGAGAGAAAGCAAGATGAAAAACACTTAAATTGGTCTTTCAATGAAAGAGTGAATAATCGTGAGTGGGGGATGAGTGGCAAGTGGTGGTGACACTTGTCACCTTCCTATAGTCCCATTTGGACTCCTTTTAAAAACTAATCCATTTAACTTCAATTTCTAGTCCAACTATCTCCAAATTTCAATGACATATGTTATTAAATCCAACTTTCATTTATAAAAATTTCCACTACCAATTGACTCTTAATTCTACTACCATAAATTAATTGTCCTACAACTTGGTATTTTTCCTAGTCCAAAAATACCCAAAATTTCATAAATTTCCTAAATTTTACCAAAGTTCCAAAATCAAAATTTATATACTTCAATTCAATTTTTAAGTCATGTAAACCACAATTCATATTAAAATCAAATTTATAAATCAATCATACCCAAAAATGTCAATGAATGCATGTATAATCATTTTGATGTGCAGAAATTAATATTCACATATATGTGTGAAATAAATGAACTACATGGAATAACTTTGAATAAAGCCTGTAAGAATAAGGAGATAAGTTATTCTTGATGACTATGTTGTTTATTTGCAAGAGTCAGAATTTGATTATGGTGTTAATGATGATTATGTTTCATTTTCACAAGCCATAAAAAGTGATAATTCTGATTAATGGATTAATGTTATCAAAGATGAGTTAAATTAAATGGAACATGAAAATTTTCAAAAGGTTGTAGTAGTTTAGCAAAAATTTTGGTTCAGTTGCAGTTGTTTCTATCACAAGTGAAAAAAAATAAATTTAAAATAACAAATCAACATCAAATTTTGTTAAGGCAATTCTGCACAATTTGCTTACGTCTATGAGACCCTCACTCAACTTAATTACTTTCACCTATGATACAATAATAGTTTTACTCAAGACATTACAAAGCCGACTCACCCAACTCTTGACATTATCCCTCATCCTCACAACCTGTGAAAGTAAATCACACTCAATAATACGACTGCCTCATACTAACCATAGTAAAGGATCTTCTCAACAACATTTGATAAAAAAATGATGAAAATAAGATAACTTAAGTGATTGAAATAATAACGAACACAAACAAAGACACTTAAAAAAGAAAACAACTTTCCTAACAATGTTGCTTTGTCAACGAAAGAATGAGAAGTTATCCATCAAAAGAATATGCTATGAAGCTTTAATATCTTCGTTGGAACATTCCACGCACAGCAGCCACAAAAATCAACAAATGAACAACGTTTCATTACCGAAACGATGCGAACATCGAGGTTTAAAATCGACAACGACTGCTGGGATTTTTCACAAACAACCACTACTATCGACAACCACCAAAACTCACACGATCAATAACTGATCAGCCCAACAAAAGCCACACCATCTAATATACGTAACAGTTACAAAAAATCACGAAAATTATGAAGTCTTCGCACACGATAAGTAATAACCACAACCCCAAAATTACTACTTCATCAACAATAAAAACAACCGTTGAAAGAACACACAATCACCAGAAAAACCAGCTATCAACAACCAATACAACCCTCAAGATTCGTTTAAAAGCAATAGAGAATGCAGCTGCAAAAATCACACACCATCAGCAATTTCGCAGCCCACCAAAAGTCACACATAAAAACAAAAACATAGCATCAAGATGAATCAATTATCAATCAAAAATTGAATATTTCACCACCTAAAAATCCAAAAAAAACTGCTTCACACACATATGATTTCTGCACACTTTGCCCTGACAATGACAACAGTTTAGCTATCCAAAAAATTCATACACTAGTAGAGAAAGCCACTCACATAGATATAATCCAAAATAACCCAAAAATCCAGCTGTCAAGTTATCGTAACCCCATCTGTTTTTCCACAAAAGCAGCAATAAAATCAGTCCCAATAAATCACGCAACCAATAGAAAACACAACAATAGTGTCTTCACCCCCAAACACTGATGATTAAGCCAAGTCACCTAAACACCAATAGAAAACAACCACAACTATATAGACTCCCAGTCAGCAACGAAGAATTTTAAAAAGGCAGCCGTAAGGATTTTTCTTACACTCACGAATTTACCTAGCTGAACCATGCAAAAACCAAAACAAGAATATAGTTGCACTCAAAGTTCATCAGGTCACGTGATTCACCAAGAAGATTTCACCATGTAGAGTTATATCCACATACAATCAGCTACTAAATATTATCCAAGATAGCTTTTAGATTTTTGCCTCCAAGTCACATAAAAATTGTAGCTAATTCACACCAAAAATGAAAATTCTTGGGCCACAATCCAGCTGTAATCAACCAACTGAATCTCCAAGGAATATTTGACTATAATTTGAAACTAATCAACGTTATCTTGAAAGAGTCCCACTTAAGTCCAATTTCAAATAACGTCAAATTAAATAATAAGATATCAACATATATCTTAACAAAAGAAAACAATGTCTAAGACATCGTTGATTTGCCAGAAAGATCTAAGCGAGTTGTATGTAATGGGTCTGTAAGACAAATGCGAGTTAATTGACAATATTGAACGAAATGAAGCTAGATTTATTGTCAAAGGTTACACTGAAAAGATGGCATTGATTTTAAATAGACTTTTTCACTTATCTCAATTAAAAATTCAATGAGAATAATCATGACATTAGTGCCTCAGATTGATTTGAAGTTACAACAAATGGATGTGAAAATTGTTTTTTTGAAGGTTTTTTCATAAAAGGGAAGGGTCACATATATGTAAACTTAAGAAATCAATATATAAACTTAAACAAGCTTCCCGAAATAGTATTTTAAGTTTAATTGATACCATAACATCTTTTGGTTTTCAAGAAAATATTGTTGATTGTTGTATCTACCGAAAGATTAGTTGGAGTAAGTATATTTTTCTAGTTTTATATGTTGGTGATATTTTACTTGATGCTAATGATTTGGACATATTGTATTAAACTAAAGATTTTTTCTCAAAAAATTTTGAAATGAAAGATACAGGAGAGACATCCTATGTAATAGGAATTTCAATATTCTGAAGTAGATCACAATGATTGGTAAGGTTGTCCCAAAAAGATTATATCAAAAGAATTCTTACGAGATTTAATACGAAAAAATGTTTAAAAAGACTATGTGCTTAGATATAGAAGATCAAATCCATTATAAGTAATTAGATATTCGAATTTAAATTTTGTTGGAAGCATTGACAGTAGAAAGTCAACATTTAGATATTTGTTTCTACTATCGGAAGGAACAATTTTATGGAAAAGTCCTAAATAATCTACAATTGCTTCATTCACTATGGAAGCAGAATGTATAGCTTATTTTGAGGCTATAACTAATGCCTTATTGCTACAAAAAATTATTTTAGGGCATAAGGTTGTCTATATCATTACTAAGTCGGAGAAAATTTATTGTGATAATTCTATAATAGTTTTCTTCTCCAATAATGAGAAGAACTCCAGAGGTGATAAACATAAGGAGATGAAATATTTTCCTTAAAGGAGGAAATTTTAAAATAAAAAGTATGTATTAAACATATTAAGACGGATCTTATGATTGCAGATCCCTTAAATAAAGGCCTTCTACCATAGATATTTAAGGAATATGTTTGAAGAATAGGCCTCAGATATATTAATAATTATTTTTGATGACTTTTTGACACTCTTGAGCTCAATAAAGTTTCTGATTGACATTTTTCTTATTTATTATAATTGTGCACACGTAACTGTTATCAAATAAGAAATAAAATCGTCTATAAGACATTAATGTAGATATTTGTGATATTTATATATCACTTATATGACCTAACTTATAAATTACTAGTGTTGTAGTATATGGAAGGAAGTATACAAGTATACAATATTGAAATGTATGACCCACATTGTGTGATTTATTGTATTAAGATACATTATGAAGATATTAAGAAATTTATTTATTATCTTCATAATTTATTTATGCACCCCTAATATTATATATAAAAGAGTTTTATTTGATCTATATTTCGTATTTAATAGACCTTTTGATGAACATCTCAGATTAAAAGTCATAAATATATAAATTAGTTTTCTCTTTACTAATTAAGACAACATATTGTTTTCCATCAAATTTCTATAACCATAAAGTATTAAGAGAGAAACTAATTTTAACCAAAAATGCAGTAAAATTTCACGACCTTCAGTAATGATTTCTTCCTCATCAAGTACATAACATTAGATTTTTATGAATGTCTTTAACTTTAATTTATATCATAAAATCGTACTTTTACAATTGTGTGAAAGATCATAATCTAGTTGGGGGGAAACGCCATTGACAGGGGAGATTCAACCAGAGGCAAAAATGAGTATTACCATTTCTCAAGAAAATAACGTCTCCCGCCACACTGAAAGCTGGCGACATGAAAAGGCTTAACATTTCGTGACCATTTGTCTAAGAAAATTAGACATTTTCTGGACTTTCTTCAACACGGCTACAACACGAGGAAGCTTGCAAGCTTCATCAACCGCTAAAGCGCAGATACAACAACGTCCCAGTAAGCCACGTATAACTCAAATTTTGCCATGAGCTATGCAGCTCTAACTATCAAAGTATTGTTAAGGGAAACAAATATCCAAGCCTTTTGTGCGTTTTCCAATTCATTAATGCAATTTTTCAAGGATGGTTAAAGAGCAGGTAAGCACATGCTTAATCAAGAACTGAAAACAATTTAGTTCCCAAATTCTGAGGTAATCTAAGCATTTATATCCCCCTTTACACAGGTTCAGGACCGCTATTAACGTTCCTTACGAGCTACATCAAAAATGTTAAGCTTGTGCCTCTGATATACAACACCAGGATCCCAAAAACCGTACAGACTTGCGTTGGGAACCCCCTTCTTCAACGAGGACAACCTTAACAATCTGCCATATATAAAAAGATAAATCAAAAACTAAAACACCAGACTACCATTGTTATTGTTGTCAGCATGCAACCCATTCAGAAAGGATCCATGGCACAATGTCTAAAAGACCACTGTGATGCTCTGAAAGATACTTTGCAGTTGTGTGAAAACAGGGAATACACACCCAGCTACACAAGCGCACACAATCAATTTTGAAACCAGTTTAAGACAAGACTAGCTTACCAAATGTGATAAGGCATCACTTCGGGTAGAGAATATCATAGTGACCAGGACGATAAAGCAAAGTTATAAATGGATTAATGGTCTCAGAACTACCATCGGCAGCATTTGGAAGATTGCCAGTAGCAGGGATGAAATCATGATGATTCACACTGATACCACCTGTATCACAAGAACTCCGATCAAGGTATACTACACGAATTGGCACACCTAATGCATCTGAAAGGGCAGTTATTTGCACATGGTCGCTCTCTTCACCCATTGGCTCCACTGCCGATTTGCAAAACTATGCCGAAATATGCCAAAGCAGATATTAAGCATGAGAGCAAGGGGAAGAGAGAGCGAGGCACACATTTGTTCTCAAAACTCAAAATATTAAACAAACCTGTTCTACTGTTGCATTTGTCAAACCAAGAATGAATGGCTCAAAAAACTCAGAGCGTTTCTGTATTTCACCAGATGTAACAAACCTGAAAAACATGACAACTACCCAAGACAAATTTGTCAGAAAATAATGTGAGGGGGGTGGAAACATCATCATTCTCCAAACTTGCTCACCATAATCTGAGACTGACTGATCTCGACTTCTATTTAAGAGCTCATCGTAGCTGCAATAAATAAAAAGAAAATGAGGACTTATTATGCTATCATGACAATGCTGCTCATTAGGATTATAATAAATAGTTACTTTTCTAGCATAACTTCAAGTCCTTACAAGATCATGATTACAAACAAACATGTTGAGGTAAAAGAGAATGATCAAAACCTATGTCTATATAGTAATTGATAGTGATATCGCAGTAAAGAAAGAGAATGGCACCTTATTGAAGATTCATTTCCCTCAATAACACAGTCTAGCTGCTCAAGGAATAACTGCATTTCATTTGACATGGAATTGGAGTCACATATAACATGCGTCAAAAGGTTCAGTAAAGGAGCAGTATTTCCCAACTTAATCAGTAATATTTTCCAAAATCAATTTGGAATATAACTATAATATCCATCTCAACTAGGTATGGCAATTAGGCCTGGGCCTGACTCGATGTCAACGGGCCAGACTCAATTTGATCAGGCTTTGGTCAGACCAGTCTGGGCCGTCGACGGGCCTGGCCTGGCCTGGCCATTTCCATGCCTAAAGACTCTCATCATCCCAACACCAATTGAAAAAATATTCAATCTCACAGTTTGCCTTTGAATGTGAGGCCATATTCCTTGCATCTAAAGATCTTTATCAATTGTTCTCATATTCCTTAAAGTCTTTGAATACAAATCTGAACATTCTTTTCTTGCCCCAGTGCTAAATCAGTAAACAGAAGAAGGCAATCCAATAACACTTAGCATCATCGCCCCTATTTTGAGGAAATTCATCTTATATTTAGAATAAACAAAAATCCATAAAAGCATAAGATTCTCAAAGTAACAAATTCAGAGCCCTCACAGGGAAGGAAACCCAGAAGTTTGAGTAATGAACCTATTGCTCCTTCATCAAAGCAGTAGAAACCAAAGCCTTCTCAAGTTCAGAACTATTTGGAGTAGTCAATAACTACAAATGTAGCTATCTGTATGGTGTTACCCTAATTAAATATTTCTTTGTAAACCTCCATTACAAATCTTCATACAATCAGTAACGTTTAAACATGGTACAGCAGCTAAACTAAGCTCACAGTACAAGTAGAAAAGCAAAAAAGAAAGCAGCACCTGGACTAATAGTAAGCATAATTGCGTTCAATATGCTTACCGAAAAGAAGTCCTCAAAAGTAAATTCAACATAACCCAAACTCTGAAGCATTTTCCTACAATCTTCAACGTTGTTTTTAACACGGTCAACTTCTAATCGGTCTTGTGTTAGCAAAATATGCTCCTATTCATGCATACAAGAACAACAGTGAGAATAGAGAAACTAAAAACAAAATGATTTATTTTGATCTTGAGAGACTAAGACTTGCAAGATATGAAAACATAAACCCCCGGAAGAAGCAGTTGCCATCTCCACGCGTTCGTCTGATGGCAGCATACTGGTCGGAAAGAATCTACATAAGACACAACGAATAGCATTAGAACGTAATGCAAAAAAAGGATAAAGATAAAGACCACGAAGAAATAAAGAAAAAAGGAACCTTTATTTTTTCAATCAAAATTGGGCTGCCAGATTGATATTCAGCTGCCAAAGCAGAAAGAGGCTCCTGCAGTTCAATCAACAAATTCAGAAATCTATTGAAAGAAACGATTTTGCCGACAAAGTATGTTCGTTAGTCCACAATTCTGTATGCTAATAAAACGAATTTCCACATAAAAAACGTAAAAAAGATCAAATCTTTGCATCTGGGTTGGGGGCGAAATTTTCAAGAATGCGAATTGGAAGATAAATAAAGAGACCTTGTCGCCGACGAAGGGAACATTTTGTTGGAGAGACGAAATTGCTAATTCTTCTTCATGTTGCTGTGGTTGAGTAAGATCAGCACCAACCCCATCGCTGTGAAGAAGAGAATTACCAAGTATAGAACTTGAACAATCTTCTACTTTTTGTTCAACTTCAAACGCTGCCCTTTTGCCGTCGGCCACTTGCTCTTCTTGATTCTGCATCTCTCTCTTTCTCTTCTCCAGGGCTCCGTTTGCTTATTACCCGTCTCTGCTCTCTGCGTGCTTTCTTTGATCCAGTCAGCAACGAATAGGGAAAGAAACGCTCCTCGTCCTCCTCTTCGATTTACCTGTTTAGAATTTCTGACGGATTCAGTGAAGACTTTTGTAGCCTGTGTTACTCTTTTCCCCGTTTATTACTGCGTACATTTATAAATTCACCAACTCCCTTGGCGGATAGATTATAACTTGAAAATAAAGTGTAAATTCTTAGAATCGGCCAATAATTAGATTCTCATTGAAAATATTAAGTCCCACACAATTTAAAAAGATATATCTTAATTATATTTTAAAAAACTTCAAAAAAGCTCTATTTGATATGGATAAGTAAATTAAAATTATTTAATTTATAATAATGTTTATTTTTAATTAAGATTATTTTATTAAAATTTTTAGTTTTTAAATTAACATTTTGTATATTAATCTATAAGTTGTTACATTTTTTTCAAACAATGTTATAGATTTATTTTATTTTGATAAATGATTCCATAAATTATTTATATTTATAATGAATTAAAATTAAAATATAAATTATAAAGTAAATTTTGGGATAACTAATTCTAAGTTGTTCAGTTTTCTAAGATTTTCTCGATTGAGTGTTCAATTGAATAACCAACATTTTAAATTTTTACCAATTTAGTTTAAAACGTTAATTGTTTTATGCAGCCAATAAATAGATATTCATGTATTATTTATTAGACATGTCATATTATGAAAAGTAATCTTTTGAACTTACTCTTTTAAAAAATTGTTACTTGATTGAAAAATTTTAAAGTTTGGATGCTAAATAAAAAAATAAACATATTATCCTTAAAAATAATATTATAAATCGAATTAAATATAAATTTTAAAAATTTTAAGAAGGAAACATGAATTAAATAGCATCCAATTCAATTCAACTCAATTGATATGGATCTAATTATAAGTACAAACTTAACAAGATCTTACTGCTAATCAGATGCTTGGGCTTCAATAAACTCTTGCTTATTATGCAAAAGTGTCTTCTTAACGAGAGAAAATGTAGGCCCATATGTATTTTTGGTCGAATTTATTCTTGATATGAAGTAAATCTTTGGAAATTTTCTCCCTGACTATACCACAGTGAATGTGCCATTAGGACTATTGAATGTTTCCTTTAATAAAATTATAATAAGCCAATCCTCTAACCTCTCGTCTTTTGATGTGTTACAGGAGATCCGGAGATTACGGGAGTTGTAGCTGCGTGATTGGGTTCTCCAGCTACACATGTCTACAGGGAAGGTAATCAAGTGTCGACTAATTGGCGTTTTTAGCTTCGTTCATCCTAGGAACGTATCTTCTTCGCGATCTTCCTGAGCCATATCTCCGGAGTTTCATACAGGATTTACAGAGTACCTCCTTTCGTTGCAGTGTGTGACAGTTTGATTTTTTTTTTCCTTTTATATCAAAATAATAAGAATAATAAGCCAACCTCTTGAGGTGGGTAATATTTTAGGAATCTGCCTTTATGGATAGGACTAACAGTAGGCTTAGGCCTACCAATAATACCAAGCTGAAAGCATTGGGCCTATTGAGCAAATCTTGATCCAACTCAATTGGATGCCGAATGTGGATTGTCAATTATGTTCCAAATAATTGAAAAGTCAAGGTCAAACTATCCTTGTTTTGACTTAATACAATTTCATTAGACAACTTAGATAAGTTATAAGTTGGTAAAGTCATAGTCAAATGCGGAGAGAAAACTGAAAGTGAGAGCTCCGTTATAGTTAGATGCAAGACTTTGTGGGATAATTGGCCTGGTCACAACTTTCTGCACCGTAAAACCGGCTTAGAAGGGTCAGACCAGAGTTGGTACCATTTCTAGCTAGGGGGCGAGCTTCATCCACTTTAATAATAACAGCTAAGTCAAAGTCTTCGTTGTTAAGCGTGATTTAAGATGGTCCGGTAGTATTTAATCTTCATCCACCTAAATAGATAAACAAAAAAATGACAAAATTTTAACTACAGAATAATAGAGCTCTTAAATTTGAATTTTTACATAAACTTTTTAAATATTCAGGTTAAAAGGTATAGATTTTTTTGTAGTTTAAAAAACTTCAATATTAAAAAATTATTTTTTAAAATTTTCAAGAATTTTAGTTGAAAAATAATGATGAATTTCACGAGATATGAACATGATATGTAGATTAATCAAACACCACTGACATGATAATCTAATTCAGTTCTAAAATTTAATCTGAACTCATCAAATTTGAATTAATTAAATAATTTAAAATACTAATAATAAATTATTAGTTTGAGTTGGATTTAATTGGTATAGCTTGAGTTTAAGAGATGAGTTGGATCATTAAGTAAGCAATATTTGATTAGTTTACGTGTGATAAATATATACTACATATATTTCTTAATTATTTTTAATTGACTTCAAAGAGTGATTTTTTCTGAAAAATAAAAATAAGAAGTTAAAAAAAAATAAAAGTGAGATTTTTATAAAATGTATTAAATTACAGGAGATATTTATGTCTTTTACCTTTAAACATCTCTAAAAACTAAAGATTTAAATTCCAAAGGTTTCAATCTAATGACTATTTAAATCAAGTTCAATTTTAATCTAAATATATGATTTAAATTTATATTTAATTTATGATTAAAGGGTAGGGCATTTTTAAGTATTGGAAATCTTGAATTTGGATTTTTATGAAAGTATGTTCAAATGCTAAAAATTTGAGCTTTAGAGGTTGCAACCTAATGACTGCTTAAATCAAGTTCAATAATTTAATTTGAACTTATGAGTTGAATTTCGTTAGTATATAACTTAACTTAGAGTGAAATGGTGGGGTATAGGAGGCAGGTGAAACTTGAGATGATCCCTTGTTTGTTCTTAGAGGAAGTATCCTTCCATGTAGCAACTTCACATGGAAGGGATTCATGAATCTTATATACAATATGAATCGCGATTTGGTGATCCAACGTGACTACAAATCTGAATAAGATTGTCACATAAGTGTCTTTGTTTTTCTCAAATCTGACGACCACATGCTCCTAACAGACAAGAAGATATGCATCTTTCCTGTTGCTAGAGATTATGTCGCTGACTGACACTCCCCTTTTGTGTTTTGTATGTAACAAATAGTGTTTGATGATTAATGTTCTTGTTCGCTTGTTGAGAGGTTTTGGATCTAATTAATGAACGTTTGAACCCTGAAATTGGCAAGTTGTGAGATTATAAATAGCAGAACCGTGGCGCAATCAAAATCCATTCTTCAGGAGGTACTGTACGTATTTGGAACCGTGAGTTGTGATAACACGTGGGGATTGAATGCAACTTTCCTTAAATAATCTTGGTTTCATTTTGAATATTGAAACTAAACAGTTTGAGGAAATTAATGACCAGTCCCTTCAATAAGGCCCACTTTGAATCAAAGATGTTATGATGACTGCTTTGATTCCGAAATATCTGTGATTATATTTTTTAGGCCAGTTTATCTATATAAATTGTTCAAAGTATACATAATTAGGCTTATTATTCAAAGATAGAAAGAAAGGAGCTCAAATTGAGATTTTAAATAAATATGAATAAAGTCAACTTATTTTTCGATTTAGAGGGTCACTTTTTTATTGTATTTTTACAAAAAGATTATTTCCGTAAATTGAACTTATAATTTTATGGTTATAAATGAGTAACTTTATTGGATGCTCCCAAGCTTACACTCTTAAAAAAGTATCAATATTAAACGAAATTATGTTTTCATGAAGCACTATGGACTTAACTAAGTTCGGTAATCTTTCACCCACAAGTGACATAAGTGTGTATCTAATGTGTACATCTTAGAGAGTCAAATGACTGTCACATTCTCAAGCCATGCCAACCCTACACATTCTCAAACTATGCCAACCCTGCTTTAATCTCTCCGATACGAAAGTATTAGAGGGCCATTTCCAACTATTAGTTGATTTCACGATGAAAGATAAATGAAAAGCGGCATGGCAACCTTTGATCTGATTTTGAATTTCGTGTCCAAATAAGTGGTTTTAAGGGGACTAAATGTCATTAATTTTACGGTATAAAGGATTTTTTATAGTTTCAATATATCAAAAACAAATTCTAATTTTAAGTCCATCCTTTATGACAATGAGTACGTAATTGCTATGAATGATTTTATCATGATTTTGTAAATAGAAATAGTTTTGCCCCTTTAGGGGATAGGCTATGTTCTATTCTATCCCATTATTCCAATTCAGATGCCATGCTTCATGTTGAATGTCATTTTATTCAGGTCCACGAATGACGTACCAAGTGATGTAAAGTAAAGATGGTCCATTGTAATATCTTCTGACTGAGTAGAATAGGACACACTTCACTTCTTTAATTACATTTAAGTCCCAATTAAGCACTCTCATTTGTTCAGATGAAGCTTCACGAAACATATAGAATTGATTCACTAGATGCCCTTTTTGGACTTTCTAAAGGAAGGGAAATCAACCGCAAGCCCCAAAACGATTCACAATGTCCAATATTGTTGGTAATTTGACAATTCATGTACATATTACCATGAACATGCTGCGGGATCTTCGTTTTTCACAGAAAATAAAGATAATTGCCAATAAGTGTCATTTTTTACTAGTAAAAGTGAACTGCAATTCTCCACTTTTTGTTCATTCAACGCGAAAAATGTGTCAATAACTTAGGGGTATATTAAGTGTTTCGGTTAAAGCCATTGAAGGTTTCGAATTAACTATATAATTAATCCTCTAAAAATGATTTGATACAAGTAGTTTGATAAACACTAGTTCAAAACCAATTAGAGAAGTTTGTAATCTCAACTCTGAGGAGTAATGTTCTTTATAAAGTGGACCAAATCAAACGTATAAAACTTAAATCTTCCACTAGCATTCTTACCAGAAACTTTTATAGCCGAATGTAGACTTTACATGTTAACTTAAACTAGCTATCTCTTTCCATAAGCTTAATGTGTTAAAATCTATTGATGAAGTTTATAAGCTGCCACGTTTTGTACCATAGCAAGGAATGGGAAAGGTTGCACCAAAGGAAGGTACACTACACCCATTATGTGATGCAAATAAAGACGATAAATATCAAAATGACTGATGAACCACTACTCGTCATTATAAATACATTTGTGTCAAACCCTTGTATTTCCCTCTTCTAGACCTCCTCTAGTGCTCCCTCTTTCTTATCTCTACTTTGTCACTTCTTGCCCATTATTCGCAAGTCCAAAGACAGTTGATTCTGATTTTTAGTTAGTGTCCTAGTCTTGAAAATCCCAGAAATAACTCTTAGTCTAGCTTCCAAATCTACTACAGAGATCGTTTTTTTATGTGCCAACACGGTACTAGTTAACATAGGAGCTCTTAGAACCTAAGATCTGCATTTTCAAAAGTGGATCGAAGGCATGGAAAGAGGCCACTTCCACCGGAAGCATCGGAGGAGAAAAGCAAAGTAGATGCTTCTCATGATGAGGACTTCTCTTCTTATTCATCTTCTTGGTCTGAAACAGACATGTCTGCTATGGTTTCATCTTTATCTCAAGTCATTAGTACTAGTGCAGAAGATGATAGGTCACCGACGGTGCACTCATCGACCCTAAGTGGAGTTGGAAAAGAACTTGACCAGCAGTCCCAACCTGCACAGGAACAAGGTAATTAATTCGCTGACTATGACTCATCTTGCTTCTTTTGAGTTTAGTTCGATTCGTGGACCCTTGAACTGTATACTTTCTAGGCTAGGTTTGCTAGGAAATGTGGCAAATCACTTCCAAATCTGGGTCGTTCTTTGGTTTCTTGTCTTCACACGATTCGTCAAAGTTGTCTGGGATCTGTATCTTTTGTTTGTTTCTGTATCTCAAGAAGTATACAAACGCTTTATGGATTACATCCTCCTAAAATAAGATCTTGCCTTTGCTTCATGACCTCTCACACTGTCTTCCTCTTTGAGATCTTTTTCACACTAGTTGGTCTTTTTTATATTTGTCGGGTTCTTTGGACTTAGCTAGATATATATTTATCATTAACTTTCTTCAACTACGTACGCTGCCGAGTGACTTGTTAGGGTTTTTGCCAAGTTCATTGTACCTAAATGTTACTTTCCGTGAACAACTCTCTTTCTCTTTCTTAAAAGGTGAAAAGAGCTGGGCTTGCATGCTTATCAGAGAATCTTCTACTATATCTTACTCTTTTTGTGCCCTTTACTAATCGTGTTCCATGTGGGTAATTTGGAGTTGGGTAGAGAATGTAGGATTCTACTCTATCAATTAACTTCTGGGTACTTGTTATCATCATCATTATCATCGTATACATATATTGTTATCATCATCACTATCATCATATATATATATACATATATATATATATATATATATATATATATAAGTGTGCATTCGTTCCGAGTACAACTGTTGTGGTCTCTTCCGTGAATCACGAGCTTTCCTTTTCTTTAAGCTTTGGGACTATATAATTGGACCTGACCCCTCTTACCGACCATAAATGTACATCTTCTGATGGCGATATCCAATTGTTTTTAGTTCCTAATTAGTTCATTCCTTTTCCCAATTCAAGAAAGCGATATGGCTTCATTTCCTTGGTAAATGCATAGCCTTGATATAGCTATAGCTTCTTTCCACCAAATTATCCTTATAAAAACAAGCTAGCTAAAGACTATAGTATCACTTTGCTTGCCATTGCTTGATTCCTTAGACCTACATAAATTTACTAAAGAATGTATACATATTGGTGAGTTACCAAAATCATACAATTATGTTCGTATAACTACTTCGTTTTACATGTATCTTTAGGCCCTCATTTCTTTTGTTACATATTATTTACTAATTGATGTTGCAAACGATTAATGCTTTCATTCTATTTCAAATGAATTTAGATCAGCAAATCTAAATTCATAAAAAAGTTAGTAAAAGTTAGGAAGTATTACTCTTTTACCAATCCACCAAACTTGGTATCCTTCATTTGCACCTCGTTGGTATTAATTAAAGTTTCTAGAGCCACTTGATTTACTTTTGCTATGCCATGCATTTCCGCTATGTATAATACATATTCTTTTTCTCATATTTATATCAAATTTTATGAATAAGACTTACGTTTGCTGCTTAACATTTTGATGAAGAAACTACAAGAAGAAGACATTACAGAGGAGTAAGACAAAGACCATGGGGTAAATGGGCAGCCGAAATACGAGACCCTAAGAAAGCAGCTCGTGTTTGGCTTGGTACTTTTGACACTGCTGAGGATGCTGCCATAGCATATGACAAAGCAGCTCTTAAGTTCAAAGGCACTAAAGCTAAACTCAACTTTCCTGAGAGAGTTCAGGGAAAAACCGAGGTCACCTACCTCCCTGGTGATTCAAGCAACTTATGGTCTGATCATAATCCAAGCTTAGCAATGCCTCCTCCTCCTCCTCTTCCTCCACCTCAGGCAGTCTCTGCGCAGCCAACGTCATACACTCCCGACGCTTACCCTCATCTCCTTCAATATGCACAAATTCTTTCCAGTAATGACGCCAATTTCCCATACTATACTTCCAATCTCTTCAACCAAGACCCTTCTGCTCAGCAATTTTCATCAACATTACCTGCATCGTCTAGTTTCTTATCATCTCATCATTATCAACAACAACAGCAACAGCATCAACAAAATTTGACGAGATTTTCATCCCGACATGATGGCTCTTTCAGTTCAGACTATCAGGAACATGGAAAAGACTCTCAACAGTGACCCTAGTGAGTGATAACCAAGATGGTAACTATCGTTGTGATAATATTGGATTAGCGTCATCATTTGGGAGTGGTGATTGAATAAGAGTTTCCAAGTATTTTTACGGTGTTTTGGGAGCTCGTTGCCTTCAATTAGCTTAGTACTAATCGACATATGCATGCATGGTGATCACGAGCACACCAATTCAATGCTGGTCACCACAAGATTTACATATTCCAATCAGTGTATGCATGGTATGTTAGTCTGCAAAAGAGTACTGCAAAGGGATCGTCGCGGTGGTTCACATTATGTAGGCCACACCCGTAGTATCCCTCTGCCGATCGAAGAAGTCGCCACCTTATCCAATTTATGAATTTTTTTTCAAGTATTTGCATATGGTCAATCTTTTGGGAACCGACTTTTGATTTTTTAGCTAAGTAATGGTGTCGGACGTGGACATTTTGAATCCACTAGAAGTTCCAATAAATGGAATTGGTTTATTGGTTCATGAGACATCATTTTGCATCAATTTGTATTCTACTCTCCAGATTAAACTACTATTTTATTTCCTTTGAGTTGGTCCATTTAGTGAAATAATTAAAAGTTTTTTCATAAAACTAACGCAATTAACATTAGATTTTTTTTTGGTCTCAAGTATCTTGTTATAATTTTGTTTTCGCCCCTAAAATTACGTTGTTTTTTGTATAAATAGATATAAAATGATTTTATTTTTAGGCAATAACATAATTGAAACAGGATAATTGGGAAAGAGAATTTGAAACGAGAACTAACTCTAGGATTCGAACTTTGACAACATGTTTAATTCACTTATCATGCATGGGTTTAACTAATTTATTTTCATATAGTATCCTCTATAATTTCTTCCTCAAGGTTAAAGGTCATTCTTTTCTACTGCATGCTCTTCCTGGAAGTTAACTTCCCCATTTTACGTATAGAAATTGACAAAAGTCACCCGTTAATGTCAACTTCCTGAGCCAGGGTGGTGGGTCTTCTTCTATCATGTTCACTGGTACGCTGCCTGACCATTACTAGATAAGGCACGACTAACATTCGGTCCAAGCAAAAGGAAATACGTCTGGATCCATAACTAATTTAATAAATGATTTAATCGCATAAAATTCAGTTATCTTACAATGTTAGTGTACGGTATATGAAGTGATTTAATCTTACTAGGGCTTGTTTTAAAAGCTGTTGCTAGAAGTACTATGACAGAAATACTTCTCGTAAACTTAATGCTAATACGAATAGTTAAATTTTTGGTAATTATACTGAAAAAGCTATAGAATATTAGAATTTTATATAATTGTTCGATATATAATGATTAAAATTACAAAAAGTATGAAAAAATAAAATTGATACAAAGAACAAAATAGTTAATATGTTTCCTTTAGTAGTAAGATTATTTTTTAAATATCATGAAATGTAAAATATTTTCTAAACCATGATTTCAAGGTGAGTTTTTTTTATTAAAACTACAAAATTCAAGAGTATATTAACCAAATATATTAAGAAAGGCAAATTTAAAAATCTCAAACAGAAACTTAGCTTTCAGCCACCATCGGCACACACTCGATAGTACTTGGTCCAACTTACCAGATAAAGGCTACAGAGGCAAGAAGCGGGTCCGTTGGAAGTGCTCATCCTCCTAGGATTTGTCCTGTTAATGTACTATATACAAAAAAATGAAGAGAAAATGGAATTGGAAACATGGACTGGATAGAGACATGCTTTGTTTGAGGTAAAATTCCGATGAATATCGATGATGCTTGTGATAATGCATTGGGATTAGATCATCTGCTTCTAATAATCTATTCTTACTGTGGATAGAGACATGCTTCGTTTGAGATAAAATTAAGATGAATATCAATAATGTTCGTGACAATCTATTGGGATCAGATCATTTATTTCTAATAATCTATTCTTACTCTGTTTCAACTGCTTTTATTTCTCTGTCTTTATTAGTATGAGTAACTCTTTTCCTTTGATTCTACCTTTAATTTATTGATGGTATGTCATTGATTATCGGATCATCAGATGGATGAAAGCAGTCGGAATAAAGTGAGAACAGATTACTAATAACAAACGACCTGTTCCTGATGCATTAATTTACAAAAAGAATCGTCTTTTTGAAATTCCTGTACAAGTCACCACATTCTAAGTTCATTTCATTTATTATCATTTTGTAAATGACTGATCTAATTTCCTCCCGAAGGTGAGTTCAACAGCTTGTTACCTAGGAGTGACCAAAGGGCCATTTCAAAGCACTCCCAAAAACCAAAAGTGTTGTCACTTCAGAAGTTAAGCCTTGAAAATATGTGAGCCATTTTTGGCTTCTTATGAGCTTTAATCAACCAGTCAACATCGGCAACATGCGTGAGACACTTTCCCTTTAGTCTTTATTCATATTCTAAAATGAATCTCTTTCAAAGTATTAAATTAGAACGGGCTTGCCGTATAGTCAACCTTATATTCGTTTATTAGTAATTGCTGCTACCTGCAATGACTGGCCGAAACTTGATGGAGAGACCTGCAAACGCTCCGTAGGGATAGCCAATTAATAGAGTGACTCTCATCTTAAATTTAAGTTTTTCTGTTAGAAAACATAAATAATTAGTGACGTTTCATTATACTTCCCTTTTTTTTTTTTCTTAATTTTTAATTTTATTTTCAATTTTTATTTCTGTTTTTCTTTTAAAAAACTATTTAATTGCTAATATTAATGTAGTTATATTTTTATCACTGATAATAATTATATATTAGATAAAATTTAAAGGTAAATTATTTTTAATTAAATAATATATTTAATCTTTTATATAATATTTATTTAAAAACTATCAATAAAATTATTTTATTTTAATAAAATAAATAATTTAAAAATTAAAATTTTATTTATAAATTAATATTTATTTGAAATATATTTTAATTATTAAATCAAATTTTATTTGAATAAATATATTTTTAAATTTAACTATATTTACTAATAATTATTAAAATTCAATTACATATATTTAATAATATAATATAAACTAAATTAAATTATTTATAATTTTTATTGATAATTAATTTTAATTTATTAAATATATAATCTTGAAATAAATTATTCATAAATTTATTAATAATTAAATAATATTTATTTAAATGATAGTAAATCATATTATAAAAAACAGAAATAGGAAACAAAAATTACTTTTTATAATTTTCATAATTTTTAAAACCTGAAGAAACCAAAATAAAAAAAGGAACTAAAAACTCAAACTAACATGTTTTTCTATTAAATTTGAAAACAGAAACAAAAATAAAAACAAAAAACAAAAATGAAAACAAACATCCCTTTGAGTATATTATTATTATTATTTATTTAAGTCCATTTTCAATTTTAAATATTAAATATTTATATAATTAATAAATTATTAAGTTCTTATTTAAATAATAAATAAATAATACATTCTCCTGTTTAATAAAAATAGATTTGTATATATAGTGAACCTCCTTTGTGTATCCACGTGAATATAAAAACGTAGACGTTACTGCTGTCTGCCTGAGTTTAATGGCTACCATTCCTTTTGTCATAGTCGAATGGGTTGCTCATCATGAAGGGTTCATCAGTCCGGACATCGGCAACCAAATAATTATAATGACCGACTTGACAAGGAGCAATCACATTGAATTGATGTGGACCAATTAATATCAGATAAAACCGTTTGGTTTCTTGTAGTAATATAAACGACAAAACAAAATCTTCAACCACAACCGCGCATGGCTCCACTTGTAAACCTTTTATTTATGAAATCATTATATATTATCATCTCGCAGGGTAAAAAAAAGAAGAAAAGGAGTAGATATTTTTATAAATTTAATATTTTGGTCCTTATAAACTTTGACTAAAATCTGTAATGAATGAATCATGTTTTTTTATCTTAAACGTAAACATATATAAATATATATTCAAGAGTCCTTTTGATTCATCGTTAAATCCATCGACACAGAGACACAAAGATGATTTCCAAAAGATGACCCGTGATAGAACTTGAACGGCCAAAATTGCAAGGCCTGAAGAGTTATCATTAAGCGCCTTGCCATGGTCCTTCCAGGATTAGGATATTACACAGACAGGAACGGCTACTTTTGCAAAAGGCAAAGCAGCTCAAGCTAGCTGAGTATTAAAGCAGAAGCTTTCGACTGTTACGCATGCACGGGCTTTGCCCACTTGTTTCAGCAGAAACAAGGTGACCCACTTTTTATCTCTGAAAGGCTCAAAGATTATCGGTGCGTGCTCTTCTTGAACTTAGATTATCAATGGAGTTAGGAAACCTTTTTGAAGTGAAAGCCTACATGCATGCATGCAAGACGACAAAAAGTAGACACAGAAAAGAAGGGAAAGTTCTTCTTGTAGGGTTAACGCCATTACAGATTAGCATTATGATCCCCCCAAACCTTACGTAGCCCGCGTGAAAGCTGACGTTGTTGGAAGCTTTTATTATTATTGTTATTATCATCAGTTTGATTAGGACAAGTTGCTGTTCAAAGTTTGTTTCTTATGCTGCGTTGTGGATCTGCTTTCGGCTTCAACGTCAAATTTTGCGGCTTCCTCGTCATAGATTCAGCGTTCTGCGCTTATACTAGTGAGCAGTAGTAAAATGATGATAGGTGGGTTCACAAAGCTGCCGATTACATTTGTCCTACTGAGTCTGAGTGGACCCTACCTATTGTGTATAATAGGCCAAATCTACGAACGGGACAGGCCGATTGAATTGTGAACATGCACCTTGGAAGGAAACCGAGAGCGCATGCCTTTTTTTTTAAAAGAAGACCCCACGTTTTAGTTAAATTATTTAAGAAACTAGGTGATAACTTTAATCAAAGAAACCGGAAAAATCCCAGTGCAGGACAAACCTACTTTTTAAAAGTCAAACGTAACGTATTCGTACACGTCTCCTAATTTTGCAGAAATTTGGAAAGAATCGTGATATAAACTTTTTAAAAAATATTTTTACAAGTAACCTGTAACTTTGAAACAATTCTATTACTCAAGACTTATCCTCACAAGCTTACTTTGTACTAACTAAAAAAACTTGTCAACATAATATACTCTGAATCAATGTTATGAATACTGTACTAGATTTGATATTGGATTAGATTCTTGTACGTTATTATATCAGTACCGGTCAATACCAGATACTGTTTCGGATAATTTTTAAAATTTATAAAATAATCCCTGAATTTTTTTTAAAATTGCAAAATAGTTCATTGTCATATTGTACAGTTGTACTGTATATTTTTAACCATGTTTCTAAAAATCAAAATAATAAATAATAATCACAATTAATATAAAATAATAATAATTTTCAGATATTTCACATATAAATAATAACCACAATTTATATTAAAAAAGACAATCATTATCATACAAATATAAAATTAAGAACAATATAAAGTATTTAAAATATTACAATTTCAATTT
>JAOSBN010000003.1:7207708-7222001 GCA_027563595.1 Erythroxylum suave
TAATGCTGCTATCCATGATGAGGAGCTAGAGAATAGGAGAATTTTGCCTCCCAGGAGTACTCGGGGAGTCCCACCCAAAAGATTCTCACCAGAACATGTATCCCACAACACCAGATATCGCATGGGCAATGTAGCTAGGGGGAATATTTTTCAAGCTGCACGAGCATTTACTGCCTCATTTTATACAGAACAGGTCCCGAGAATAGCTCAGGAGGCAAAACAGAGTAGAGAATGGTGGTTAGCAATGAAAGCAGAAATGGACGCATTGGAGAAAAATGGCACACGGGAGAAATGCAACCTTCCAGTTAGAAAGAGACCAGTCGGATGCAAATGGGTCTTCACCATCAAACATAAAGCAGACGGAAGTGTGGAAAGATGCAAAGGGGTACACTCAGACCTATGGGATCGATTATTCATAAACTTTCTCTCCTGTGGCAAAGATAGATACAATTTGGGTGTTATTTTCCATAACGGTAAATAAAGATTGGCCACTCCACCAATTTAATGTAAAGAATGCCTTTCTCCATGCAGACTTGAAGGAGGAGGTCTATATGGAAGCTCCACCTGGGTTTAGCAATGGGTTTCAGAAGAATGAAGTGTGTCGCCTCAGGAAAGCTTTATATGGCCTCAAACAATCCCCACGAGCATGGTTTGGCAGGTTCACAATGGCGATGAAGAAATATGGGTATAGACAAAGTAACTCCGACCATACTCTGTTTATGAAAAAGAGGGGGAGCCTGATCACCTGCATAATCATATACGTGGATGACATGATCATAACCGGGAGCGACAAGGAAGAAATTGCACAGCTCAGGAGACAGCTATTCACTGAATTTGAAATGAAGGATCTGGGTGGTTTGAAGTATTTCTTGGGAATAGAAGTGCTGAGGTCGAGCAAAGGCATTTTTATATCTCAGAAACAATATATTCTTGATCTTTTAGCTGAGACAGGGATGGTCGATTGCAAGCCAGCTGATACACCAATACAAGTCAATCATGGGCTCCAGACGGAAGATGATTCTACACTAGCCGACAAGGAACAATATCAGCGGTTAGTAGGGAAGCTGATATATTTGGCTCACACTAGGCCAGATATAGCATATGCAGTCGGGATTGTAAGTCAGTTTATGCACCAACCTCAGGCGAACCACATGGAGGTAGCCATAAGAATTGTGAGATACCTTAAGGGCACACCAGGAAGTGGGATATTGTTCAAGAAGAATGGGCACTTAGATATTGAGGCCTATACTGATGCAGATTGGGCTAGGAACTGGAACGACAGAAGATCAACATCAGGATACTTCACTTTGGTAGGAGGAAACCTGGTAACGTGGAGAAGTAAGAAACAAAAGGTGGTGGCGCTTTCCAGTGCCGAGGCTGAATTCAGGGGAGTTGCAAAAGGCGTAGCAGAAATACTTTGGCTAAAGAAGCTATTGACAGAGATAGGCTTTCCACCACAGCTTCCAAGTTAGTTGAGATGTGACAACAAAGCTGCCATCAGTATTTCAGAAAACCCAATACAGCATGACCGCACGAAACATGTGGAGTTAGACAGGTACCAAAGAGAAGATTGAAGATGGAATTATTGAACTCCCATATGTCAGATCAGAGGATTAGCTGGCAGACATCTTGACAAAAGCAGTGACAGGTCGGATACTTTACGAAGTACTTGACAAGTTGGGTATTGGTGATCCCACTACTCAACTTGAGGGGGAGTGTTAGCATGATTAGTACCTTGATCAGGGATGTTGACCAGGACTGTTAGCATAAGAATTAATCCCTAAGATCATGCTACAATTAGTGTGTAATAATTCTATAATTATGTAGGATCCGTACCATACTTAGCCTAATGTTGTACTATACATACACTGTACATTACACAGTTTGATATATATAAAAAATGGAAATCATTTCCACCCAATATCTCTTGGTACCATCGTAAGAATTACTGTACAAGTGTGAGGGTATTTATAGAGTTATGCTACTGAATTTGTTACAACAACAAAGAAAAGAAAATTTGTTACATAATTTGCTGTAGCAAAAAATCTAGCAGAAAATTTGTTGTAACCTCCTCTGTCCTTTTCTACAATATGTTCTACGTCATTCTTCTTAAACATAATATGTTGGTAATTCTGTTGAGAACAAAAGTCGTCGTTCAAGTGTTCTTTCAATATGCATACCATGACATCATTGCTTTTATTTACCCTTTCTCTAATACTACGTCGCTTTATTCTCTCGTTTCTTCATGCACGTCTAGGCATATGTGAGCTTTGAGATCTTAAACTACAAGTGACTTCTTGATTTGATTCAAGAATTATGTAACTGGGATACGGATCCCACACTCTTGACCGTAGGTGTTTGCTAGAGCTACGGGTAAAGAAAGTGTTCCGTATCAAGAATCCATCATGAAAAAGCAAGTAAAACAATAAAACCAACAGAAAGACAGTTAATGAATGAATGTTACCATGAAATGTTCATTTGGACACGTTTTGACCCAACCTTACAAGTGAAAAGACAAAGGCCCTGTTTGGCAATCGGCTGATTGCATTAGCTATTTGTTAGAGATGTTTGGTAAAATTAGCTGTTTAGTATTAACTGTTTATGTGTAAAATGACTTCTAAGGACGAATTAAAAAAATATAAGAAAAACCAATTTACCTTATCCCTGCAAATTTGATTTTTACCCATTCCCATTAGTCTAACTATGTTCAATCATATCCAAGAGGTCGTGTATTGGGGTTGAATATATCAAAATAGAAGTTATTAATTGATGTATTAATTTACATATAATTATTTTTAATAGAAGTCTAATAATTTTTAAATATGTAAAGCTAATTAATTTTTATTAATTAATAAATATATGTTTTTTATTTTATTAATAATTAATATGATAATAAAAAATATATATATTAATTTTATGAATAATTATTAATCAATATAATAATAAAATAAAATTTTATTCAGTTTTTATTTATTACATAATAATACTAATATATAAGATGATAAAATACACATATTTTATTTATAATACATATTTTATAACTAATTGTTAATTAATTTTATAAATAAATAAAATTTATATTTCTATAATTTATATTAGCAAAAAAAGTTGTAAAAAAGTTACAAACAAGCTCTCTATTTTATTACGTAGGAAAGAGTATAATTGAGTTTTAAAAATTAAATAGTTAATTTGTTAATAAAAAAACTCCTCCACACGAGCTTTTTCATTTTTGACTCTCCAAACAACATTTACAACTGTTTGAAGAGTCAAACAGTTGGAACAGGCCGATCAATAGCTGATTGACAGCTTATCAAACTGAGGCCAAAATCTTAGTTTCAGGAAGTGTGGTAACAGGCACGGCAGTGTACAAAGGAGGTCCCTTTCTTAGATAAAGATCAATTATTGGCCAATAGATGTGTAAAGTTTGTTTCTTTTTATGATATTCATCGCAAATGAATGATTGTAGTTAATTGGAATATTAAGCAAAATAATGAAGTAATTTATCGCGAACTTTCTACAACCGGAAGCAACAGACAGGTCAAAAGAAACAAAGAGCGAGCTTGTTAGACATGGCGTCGCGCATGTTATCCACGGCGTCGTTCGTAATCTGTCCGCATAAGCTCGGTAACACCAGACAGAAAACCCAATTTAACCCCTCATCATCGTTATCATCAGGTTTCAGTAAAAGTAGAAGAATTGATGAGTGTAATAGAAGAACAGGATGGGTGAAGTGTGAGGCTGTTGGGGAAAGCTCTCAGTCACAGGCTCCCACTGTCTATAAAGGTGTTTACGGTCCTTGGACTGTTGAAGGTTCAGACGTCCGTGAGGTATCTAACTGCCTAAACTTTCAGAATTTTATCTTTAAATGTTCAATAATCAGAAAGAACTGGAGAATCGAATTCGACGTGGGGTTACGTAATTTAAATTCATGCCTTTTGATCATTTTGTTCCGAGTACTTGATATATCCATTAATGTTTAATGCTTTGCATGAGGATTTAATTATATATGCCTTTAGGATTTAACAAGTAGATGCTTGGGTGGATGTGTGAAGATAGGTAGGTAGACATTTGAGACAACGAGATACCTGACCCAAACTTCTGTTCTTAATTTATAGAACATGAATTCTTCGTTTAGGAAGAGCAAAAGTCAACTGCAATGATAGTGGATATTTTGGAATTGTGATTGTGATGTTCTTTATATGTGTTGAATCCCCTTCCATTGCCAAATCCCACTAAGCTCTGTAACATAGCTCTATAGACTTGTTTCTTTACAAGTTTAATCAATTTGCAAATACTTAAGAAATTGATATGGGGATGAATCTTGGATACAGTTATTAGGATATTGCTATTAGTTTATTCTTTTGATTGAAAAATAAATAAACGATGGGTTCACTGATACAGGTAATTTTGTACAGAGCAGGGCTGGTTACTGCTGCCTTGTCATTTGTACTTGCTGCATCGGACGCATTTTTACCCAGTGATTCCCCTTTGAATAACATAGTCAAGCAAAATTTTGATCTAATATATATCCTTGGAGCTGGTGGATTGGGCCTGTCGTTATATTTAATTCACATATATGTCTCTGAGATTAAACGCACTCTTCAAGCTTTATGGGTACTCGGTGTTCTTGGATCTTTGGCAACATACACAACTCTTGCTCAACCAGCTGGTCAGAGCTTGGTAACTTACGTTGTTGATAACCCAACTGCTGTCTGGTTTGTCGGTCCTCTCTTTGCAGCACTGACAGGACTTGTCTTCAAAGAAGGTAATAGTATTTTTCGTTGGAAGTCGATCAATCTCTGCTTCTTACTCTTAATCTATGTATGTAAAGGCTGGTTCATAGAATAATCTTTTAGTCTATTGATATGATATGAAGCTGAAGTTTAGCCATATATATCAAGCTTAAGCTTCATTCTTGTTAGAGGTAAAATTCTATGGGAAATTCTGTGGTAAATGAAATATACAAAATTATGATTAATCCAATTTTTGCAAAGTCCAGTATCCATTTTCATTCAGAATTGAACCATACTGATACAATAATATCAGACCGGGGCAAGGAGTAAAATCAAACATTGATAGAAAAGTTCTCTGGTCGATCAGGCATTTAGGATTGAGTGCAGTACTCATGACAATTTTTATGCTTGTACTTCCATCTTTTAGTTAGCTCTTTCCATGTTTTAAGTCATTGAAAGTAGAAAACTTCTTTGTAGAAATCTTTTCCTGGAAAATCTGCAGCATAAAAGAACTATGTGTCCTCCCCCTTGACCAGTGCACTACCTTTCACATTTCTCTCAAGTGTTGAGGAGGTTCGGTTATGAAGAACAATAAGTTAAAAATATGAGGAAATTGTCTTCCATGTATGCTTCAATTTCAGAAAGAAGTAAGGATGGGAAGTATACCAATTGCGTTTTACTAGAAGATGGGACAACACTATGAGATCCATTTGGTTACTTATTGCTGTCTTTTTCAGCAATTGATTCTGGTATAGTGTGATGTAATTCCTTTACATCATGCTGGATAGCCAGAAATAGGAAAAAAAGAACAAAATTTATAGTTATCTGTCAAATTACTTATGGTTGTTGTTACTTCTTTTGCTATTTTCCCTGGCTTGTTTATACCTGAGTTGTGGTATTCTTCTAAAACAGGCCTTTGCTATGGGAAGCTGGAAGCTGCTGTTCTCACATTCGTCATACCTGCAGTCCTTATTGGACATCTGGTATCATTCTCCGAACTATGCAACACATTTGTTTTATGCTTTTGTCAAACTTATTGACACGGGCACTGCCCTGATTTACAGCAATGGAGACATAGCAATGGGAAACGCTAGGGAACAGTGATTTTTAGTGCTTGAAACTTCTAAGTGTTTTGTGGGATTGTAGTACGGGTTGGGGAAGCAATTTAAGATATATTTCAAAAGAGTAAGGTTATGGAGAATTCAAGTCAGTGCCTTGATAGGTCTGTCTGCAATTCCAATTGCAATTCTATTTTCATTTGGAGATGCTTGTCCATTACAATGAGAGAAATACACATAACTGTTTTTTTCCTTTCCCACGAGCTTTAGTGGAAGTTACTGAGAAGTAGCTTACCATCTGACCATATTAAGTTGTGAGGATTATCTTAAAGTAGTTGGGGAGTTGTCATTATGCTAGGATTACCATCATACCCTGGTTAAATGAGCTACATCTCAAAACAATACAGGCTCAGGTGATGGATGATCAGACAAAGCTTACTTTATTAGCTTCATGGATGGCCCTCTTCGTAATCTTTGCTGGAAGAAAGTTTACTCAGCCAATTAAGGTATGGATTCTTTCGTTGAGACATTGATATGTGTTTTTCATATTTCTGCTCCAATTTGCGGTTATGTGTTGAAATTCCAAGCTTGTCATCTTTAAACAGATTGCAATTTAATAACAAGAAGTCTATGGCATTCTCTGAAACATTTTCTGGAATTTTACCTTTGATTAGGATGACATTGGAGATAAGTCGATTTTCACGTTCAATGCCCTTTCAGAGGATGAAAAGAGTGCCCTGCTGGAAAAACTTGAGCAACAGAAGATGACACTTTAAGTTCATTTCTTTGTTTTAAGTAATGGTATCTTAGAAGAGGTGGCGGTTTGTGTACAAAGTTTCATGGCCATCTCTTGTAATGAGAGTGTAAACTATTTAGTTTGGTATATTAAGAGCAATGCTTTTACTGTAACATCTCCACTGAAAAGGTAAATAAATGAACATTGCTTTGCTTATGTTAGTTATTTGTTTTTCAATGTTCTTTTGGCAAATCTCCAAAATCAAACCCCAAGAATATGGACGAGGACGAAAGGAAGAGACAAAATTGATAATATCATGATTTTCGTAATAGATCTTTAAAGTTTATAAAAAAAAAAAAAACTGAGTTCGATTCCTTGAAAATATAAAGATAAGTTAAACATCAAATATTTCAAGGTAGAATTTAAAGCTGAATCTTGACCAAAGGTAATCGTAGGCTGTCGCCTGTAGAATGCGAAATATAAGTAAAATACGCATCGAACAACTACGTCCAACTTTGCCTCTTCAGGTTTAGCCCTCTTCTTCCTCGTCTTAATTCCAGCAGTCCTTGGCCTCCTCTCCTCCATCGTTTGTCTTCTTTCTCTTATTGAGTCGATGGGGCTTGGAAGCGACTGGTAGTTTTCTAGCGCCAGCACCTTCAGGGACTTCAGGTAATGTTGTTACTTTCTCCCTATGAACAGTTGGCATGTCATGAACATATCCTTCAAATTGTCATCTAGCAGCATTGTACAGCTTTCATCGGAACCATCAGTATCAACAGCAGTATATGTTGCCTTCTGTGTAGCACTGCTTTCCTCAGCAGAACTCTGTGATTCTTCCATCTCCGCAGTCTGCTTCTTCAGTGATTCAATAACATCCTTCAACTGTGTATTAACCTGCCATGAAAATGGATTTGATAAGTTCCCCATTAATTTAAGATAATGCAACAAGAAGTAGGTTAGTGATACATTCAAGGAAAGCAACACTGAGAAGATGAAAGCAAAAGAAAGGTCCGTTACATAATTGGTTGATCAATCACAGCACCTGTGGATTCTGAAGAAAATCAGCTATGCTGTTTGTACATGTAGGGCATTTCATAACATTTGTCCTACTCTTAACGTCGATCTTCCTTCGCATGTCCTCTGTCTAACGAGACTTTAAACCAGCAAAATTACCCTCTGGGCATGTTTTGCAAACATTGTGCGCGCAAGGGGTAGTTAGGGGGTTAGTCATCAACTTTCAGGAAGCTGCGTGCAAAATGAACAGTTCAAACCATCCCTATCAAGATCAAGGATATTGTTGTTCGTTTTGATCTTCCGATTACCATTGTCATTGCCATCGAACGAGGACGCTGCTCCTTGACTGAGAAGTTTCTGACGTCTTCTGGGCTTCTCCAGGACCGTCAACGAGGAGTCGGCCTCGATGGCCTTGATTGCAGCAATATGTACTTCGGACCCTTCAGCCACAGCGACAGCCGACAGGGGATGAGATGGACATGCAGCAGTCGGGCAGCCCCAGTGCAGGAGACCGGAGGAGAGGAGAGGCAAGGAGCATGCCGTGGAGTGGCACATGTCTTGCACGTGATGGTCTCTTAGTTGACGACTTCTCACAGACCACGCACTAAAACACAGAATTATAGAATAGAGACAAGCTGAACCACTAGTTTTTTTTAAAAAGTAAAGAATAGTATTAAGAATAAGATGTCCATACAAAGAACGTGAATATTAAACAAATACAAAGAACTTGAATATTAAACAAATACAAGGAAACGGCAGTTTTTAAGCAAGCATCAACGACAATGTTTCAGTAAACCTTTAAAGCGCAAAAGCAAAACGGATCGTCACCCAATCCTACCAGATTAGGGATTGGGTGTCTGGCAATCTTTGTGTTACGGAGAAAACATGAAGAAGATGATACATGATAACAGAAAAATGAATTAAACGTTATAGTCATTAGAGGAGGAGCAAAGCGTAGCGTTTGAATAAAGAGGATCCAGAGAAGTAGCTAGACGTAAGGGTAGAGTATCGCGAAATCTTATTTAAGCCGGATATGTGCGGCTTCAGTGGGAGGATATGTTGATGTAATGATTTTGTAATCTCTCTCTATCAATGAAATCTATGTCTCTCTCTCCTCTCTGATGTTATTCTATTCTCTCTCTGGCAATTCGTAACCGTAAATACGGATTCTGTTAGTTCATCTTTATTATACAACATTCTGGTATCAGTGCAATTGGCCCTGTGAACAACAATGATGGCAGAAAGCACCAGAGGCACAGAGTTGCGTAAAATGGAAGAAAGCCTGAAGGGTGTGATGGAAATTCAGAACATGACAGAAAAGGTAGAAAAGGAGAAAACAAAATTATGAGCTTTACTCCTACAGAATATTCAGAGATCAGGAGGAGAAGCTGGAGCGACTGAAACTACACCACATGGTATTTCAATAGGGCAAGAGCGAGAAGGGAATGTAACACCAAGAATGAGTGGGATCGAGTTTCTGCCATTCGATGGCGAGAATGTTAAAATGTGGTTATATCGATTTGAGCAGTTCTTTGTGTTAGATCAGACTCCTAAGAAGACGAAGGTGAGTGTGGCAATCTTGCATATGGACGAACGGGCTCAAGAATGGTATCGCTTGTACATGGGAAATCGCAACCAAGCAGAAGTAGTGGAATGGGGTAGTTCATTAAGGCATTGAAGCAACGGTTCAACGTTGAAATATTCGACGTCCGGTAGGAGATTTTAAGGTGTTAAAACAATAAGCATCGGTGCTAGATTATTGTGCACAATTTGATCACCATTCTAACAGGTTGACATTGCCTGAAGAGCACTTGGTGGGTTTCTTTGTTAAAGGCCTGAAGCCGAAGATTGGAGTCACAGTGAAGTTACATGAGCCTCATTCATTGTATCAAGCATACACGTTAGCCCGAAAATAGGAGGCAATCCTGAGATCCACGGGGAACACTATGTTTAAACACAGATCAGCGTTGAAGGGAACAAATGATAGTGGCAGTTTCAACCTTAGCTCACGAGGTTCGCAGTTGGTGAATGTCACGCGAAGATTACCACTCGATGGGTTGCAACCCACTCCGACATCAACGTTACGATCATCATCAATTGTAAGAACTTTTAAACCGCAGAGACGTTTCAGTAGTCAAGAGTTCGATGAAAAAAGGGCGAAGAGTCATTTGTTTCTGGTGTGACGAGAAGTATAGTATGGGCCATCGATGTACAAAGAGACAACTACAGTTTTATGCAATCACGGAGGAGAAGGAAGGAAGGAAAACTTCTCCAGAAACGGAAGAGAATGAGTTGGACGGGAGTCTCGAAAAAGAAGATAACCCGATGGTTTCCACGTAGGCCATGCTGGGTTTATCAGGGAACACTGAGTTTAAGCAAATGAGGTTGGTTGGAATGCATCAAAGACGGAAGATACACATACTGATCGATAATGGGAGCACTTATAACTTCGTGGACATGTTGGTTATTAACAAAGGGGGATGTCAGCTTCAGGAGATGGAGCCCATCCTCATCACAATAGGCGGAGGACTACAATTGAAATGTAACCAGTACTGTAAAGGATTCACATGGATAATGTAGGGAGTGTCGTTCACCATGGATGCACTGGTGTTGGCGTTAGGTGGGTGCGATGTGATGTTAGGGGTACAATGGTTGAGTGGGTTGAATGAGGTCCTGTGCAATTTCAAAAACCAAACAATGACGTTCAAATGGGAGGGGCGCTTGGTCACGTTAAGTGGGAATCCAGAAGGGAAATCCAAGATCCTCTCTAGCAAAGAATTCCATAAACATTTACACCAAGCGACAGGGTGTCAACTATTTATGAGACAACTATCGACACCAATAGAATTTCAGTTACAACAAATGAGGATGACGACAGATCAATGGAGTGCGTTTGACGAGATTAATGTTATTTTGTTAGAATATGCGGATGTTTTTCGAGAGCCAACTGAGCTTCCTCCAAACCGGCCATACAATCATCGGATAGTGTTGAAAGAAGGAGTTGAAGTCATCAACGTCCGACCATATAGATACTCCGGAGTGCAGAAGGACATAATAGAGCAGTTCAGGACCTTATGAAACAGGGATATATCCGACAAAGTTATGGATCATATGCGTCACCGGTGATTTTAGTGAAAAAGAAAGATGATTTATGGTGAATGTTCGTCGATTACAGGAATTAAACAAACACATGGTAAAGGATAAATTCTCGATATCGTTGATTGACGAATTATTGGATAAGCTGTATAGGGCGGGTTGGTTCACCAAACTGGATTTACGTTCAGGATACCACCAAATTTGTATGCAACTGGAAGATGTGTCTAAGACCGCATTTAGAACACACGAAGGCCATTACGAGTTTCTTATCATATTGTTCGATCTGACGAATGCACCATCGACATTCCAAAGGTTGATAAATGAGTTGCTCAAGCCGTACCTGCATCAATTTATCTTGGTTTTTTTTTGACGACATCTTGATCTACAATTCATCGTTGCAGTTGCATGTTCAACACATCTCTACAACCATAGAAACACTGAGGAAGAATCAGTTATTTTTTAAGGGTAATAAATGTGTTTTTGGAGCAAGGCAAGTGGAGTATCTAGGTTATACCATTTCAGAAAATGAGGTTGCTACTGATTACCGAAAGGTTAAGACGATTGAGGAGTGGCCGATCCCCAAAGGAATTAAGGAGCTCAGAGGATTCTTGGGAATTACTGAGTACTATCAGAGGTTCATTAAAGGATATGGATTATTGGCTAAGCCATTGACAGAGTTACTAAAAAAAGGACCGAATGACTGACTGGGTTTGGACAGCGGAAGAACAAGGAGCCTTTGAGAAATTAAAAACAGCAATCATTTCAGCACCAGTATTAACGTTGCCTGATTTTTCGAAGGCATTTGTCGTCAACGCTAATGCTAGTGGACAAGGAATCGGGGCGGTACTGTAGCAGGAAGGCCACCCTATCGTGTTCCCTAGTAAATCGTTAGCAAGACAACATTGTGGGTTATCAACGTATGAGAAGGAGTTTTTTAGCGATAATCAAAGCGATTAAGCAGTGGCATCACTACTTAAGTTGTAAACTATTTGTGGTGAAAACCGATCATATGAGCCTCAAATATCTGTTGGAGCAGCGGTTGACAACTTCATTCCAGCAATCATGGCTTCCAAAGTTGCTGGGATATGATTTTGAAGTCCAATATAGGAGCGGGAAGGAAAATAACGTCGCTGATGCTCTTTCGAGGATCATAAGTGCAGAAATTATGATGTTGTCAGTTACACAACTGCATGGTGAATTGTTGGAAGAAATAAAAAAGAGTTGGGAAGAGGATCGGATGATGCAAGAAGTAATTCAGAAGTTACGAAATGGTACACTAAAATCCAACATCTATGAGTGGAAAAATGAATTGTTAAGATGGAAGGGTCGATTGGTAGTCGGTAATAATAAACCGTTGAGGCGACAGATAATTGGGATTAGCCATGATGAGGCAGTGGGGGGCCATTCAGACGTGATGTCGACAACAAAGAAGATACAAAACATGTTCTTTTAGAAGGGGTTAGCCTGAGATGTGCAGAGGTATGTTCCGGATTGCATGACTTGTCAAAGGAACAAATACGATAATTCAGCATACCCAGGGCTCCTAGGATCGATCACAATTCTGGAGGGAAGTTGGAGGGAGATCAGCATTGATTTCATTGAAGGTTTACCAGTATCGAAAGGGAAATAGGTGATTTTCGTAGTGGTTGATCGGTTCACAAAGTAGTCCTATTTTGTTTCGGTGAAACATCCTTACACAGCCTATGATATTGCGGAGTTGTTTATTACTAACGTGTTTAAACTACATGGAATGCCAGAATCAATAATCAGTGATAGGGATCCTGTTTTTATGAGTAAGTTCTGACAGGAATTATTGAGGTTGCAAGGAGTGCGACTCAAATACTCCGCCGCTTACCACCTGCAGACTGATGGCCTCACTGAAGCAATTAACAAGATTCTGGAGACATATTTACGGTGATATTGCGATGAAACTCCTCAGCGATGGAGCAAATGGTTATGGTTGGCTGAATGGTGATATAATACCACGTACTGCCCATCTATTGGGTCTACACCCTTTGAGGTGTTATACGGCTACCCTCAGCCAGTGTACACAACATATACAGCAGGGGACTCAAAGGTGACGGAAGTAGATCAGGTGCTCCAGGACCGAGAAGCAGCAATCAACATAATGAAGTTCCACTTGCAGAGGGTGCAAAATAGAATGAAGCAGTATGTAGATGCCAATCGCTCGGAACGTGAATTCGAAGTTGGGGATATGGTGCTGCTCAAGTTGCAACCTTACGGGCAGCACACTCTACAAAGGAGGAGCAATCCGAAGTTGATGCCCCTGTATTATGGACCATACAAAGTGATACAGAGAATGGGAAATGTGGATTATAAACTTGAGTTACTGACCACTTCCTTGATACACCCTATATTTCATGTTTCACAATTAAAGAAGGTAAAGGGGGATCGGAGTAGAGTTTCTTTAGAGTTTCTTCAGAGTTTCTAGAATTCATCACTTTAGTGGAGCGAATTTCAGTGGCAATATTAGACAGGCGCATCGTGAAAAAGCATAATAGAGCGATGACCCAATTGTTGGTGCAGTGGTCGAATGGAAGGAACATGGACACCACTTAGGAATACCTTTACGATCTCCAAAAGCGCTACCCAGAAATCAACTTGGTGGACAAAAACGTTAAGGAGAGGGGGATTGTTACGGAGAAAACATGAAGAAGATGATACGTGATAATGGAAAAATGAATTAAACATTATAGTCGTTAGAGGAAGAGCAAAGCACAGTGTTTAAATAAAGAGGATCCAGAGAAGTAATTAAACGTAAGGGTAAAATCTTATTTAAGCCGGATATGTGTGGATTTAGCGGGAGGATATGTTGATGTAATGATTTTATAATCTCTCTTTATCAATGAAATCTATGTCTTTCTATCCTCTCTGATGTTATTATATTCTCTCTCTGACAATTCGTAACTGTAAATACGGATTATGTTAGTTCATCTTTATTAGACAACACTTTGAAACCGAAAGAGGTGCTTCAGTCACTGGGTGATTCCAAGGTCTCCTATTAAACGTCCTGTCACTTCATGGATCGAAGATATTCTCACGGAGTGTTTAGAGCTAGCAAACATATCAAAAGGGGAAGGACTCCACTTTTCTATGTACTTACATACAAAGTTTTCATTCTCCTCTTTCAATTGATAATTGGCCCTTTCTGCAAATTAATTAATTGATTCTCCACAAAGAGGCTAGATTAGGGCAATCTCTTACTGACCTAGTAGAATATAGTAGTTTCTCTCTCATTCCACCGACTAAGGAGTAGAGAATCTCATTTCTGGAACGTGTAATGTTTTGAAAGCGTCTGATGTTTCTCTCTTGCCAAATCTCCTTGATGGAAGAGGAGAAGGAGATGACATAAATTTGTTTGTTGTAGTTAGGAGGAGTATGGTTCAGCTTCAGAAGCCAAACAAGAGCTTCTATGAAGGTTGTATTTGCATTAGAAATAAGACACAACTGATTCATTCATATTTTTATATATTTTTAGGAGTTAATTCAGAGTGACTTGCATTCATTTTGCGTTCATCTATAGTCGGTTTATCATGTTTTGGAATTATTTGGGTTTCATTGACGTAAAATGCATAAATAAAATAGGTAGTCTAGAATTGCACTGTTTTTGAATTTTGGACAGACTTGACCTATAA
>JAOSBN010000003.1:7222101-7237707 GCA_027563595.1 Erythroxylum suave
GTTCTTATTATAAGTTATAAGAAAGTTATAAGATCATGATTGGATCCGCATATGTTTGGTAAAAAGAAGAATCTTCTGCTTTGAGAATAATCAAAAAAGAAAAGTGTTTAATTGGAACATGAAAACGTGGCTGAATTTGTCCTAGTTACTCTTCGGAACGAAGTGGAGGAAGGGAGGAGTTTCTCGAATGAGGAAAAGGATCCTCTATTATCAAGAGGGTTAGCCACTAAAGGTATCTATCCAGTAGTGGATCTTTTAGATTCAACGTCAACTATGCTACAACCTCAGATCGTGGGTGAGGAACATTATGAAACTGCGAAAAAGGACAACGTTACAAAGAGCTTCAGGACATCAACAATACCAGAAAAACCAGAAACCAAGACCTGGGCATTACTCACTTGACACCTTTCACTATCAAGTATAATACTTAGAAATTACTAGTGCCCGCATACTATTATATTACGTAACTAACAGGAAGAGAAGTTCATGGATCAAAGTTCACAAAAAGTACACACGTCTAATTGCACTTCAGGAATTCGCATACTCCAACTCGAAGGAATAGATCTTGGTCATTAGTCGAACTAAGGATGGAGGAATTGAGCTAGTTCAGGAAGAAGGAGAGAAAAAAGAAGACAAAGATGACCTTTTAAGTGAGCCATGAGCAAGTCAATTAAAGTAACCCGATGGGTGTTTCCACACTTATTTTTTGCTCAGTGCGAATTATATGCAAAGAGGGAAGCGAAGAAATTGCAGGAAATTGAGAAAAATAAGGTTGAGGAAATGATGGAACAAGTACAAACAAAGCTTAAATTATAGGAATTCGTCAAGAAGAAGGTTAAGGAGTAAATTATGGAAGGCGACCCTAACATAACGAAGAAGAAAGAGGACTTAGGGGACTTCTTCATCTCCTATAGGATCAACAAGATTATCATAGGCATGACATTCATAGATTTAGGTGCGAACATAAACATGATACCCTACACCTTCAATCTAAAATTGAGGTTAAGAGAGTTGGTGCTTACCAAGTTTTTATTCAAGACAGCCGATAGAACATCACATAAATTGATAAGAATTATATAGGATGTGTAGGTAAGGGTTGGTAAATTTACCTTTCCAACGGACTTCTATATTTTGGACATCAGCGAAGATGGGGACTCCTGATAATTGTTAGATGACTATTCTTGGCCATTGCGTGCTCAATTATTGATGTTGATGAGGGAAAATTAACTCTGTGTATAGGAAAAGAGAATTTGACTTTCAAAGTGTCTTCACCTCTAGCAGACATCAAAGAAACCAAACCTTGAGAAGAATCGGAGGAAATTAAGGATCCTGGGAATGTTTTCCAAAAGAAGCGCTTGCGAAGAAGAAGGCGAGGAAAGGGAAATTGTAGGGACGTTGGTAACTACAACATGGTAGCTAATGTACAAACTTTGAGATTAATAATGACGCTAGCATCGAACCATCCATTCCAACCACCTTGAGCTTAAAAAGAGCGTCGAGCTACCAACATTAAAAGAAACACTGCATGGGAGGCAACCCATGGAAAAATTAGTTTCGTTGTTTAATTTTATTAGAATATTTGAATTTCGTAGTTAGGTTTACTTATACTTTTTTTTGAATAAAATCGAGAAAAGAATAGGATTTCAGAATCTAATGAATGATTGTGCAAGCATAAAAAGAGAGGTGAAAAAGGGCCACAACAGGATTAAGAAGTGAAAGTGAAAGTGAAAAGATTGGAAGAAGAACAAAGAAGGACAATTAAGAATTGGTGACACGCCAGCCACGATCGTGGCCTATGACTGTGCCAAAAAAAGGGGGAGGACAAATTTTTAAAGTAACTTTACCCTTTTTACCCTTTTTACCACCTATATATTATGTTCTAAATTCACTTTTACTTTTACTTTCATTTTCACTTTATCTTTCTAGAATTCAAGCATCCAAACACTCTCACCTCTCACTAGAAATTTTAACTTTTCAAATTTCTCCAAATTCGACCCAATCATGCCACACATTAAACAATCAGCCTAATGAGAGCCAAATGGATAACAACAAGTTGTGGGAGGAAGGAGAAACCAAGTACATAGTAGTAGTAATTGATATGAATGCTTTTAGATTACTTGGATAAATGATTGTCCTTTCTAACACGTTAATGAGATTTGGTAAAGTTGGTCACTTTCTGTAGGCCTAGGCTTGACTAAATTGTACCCTTTTTTTTCTAGTTTCAGTAATAACTAAAAGAATGTTTGAATTAGAATGTACATACTTACTCGATTAATCTTAACCTTAAGATCTTCACTTTAAATGTTTATATTTCATGAGCTTTTTCACCTACAACTATCATGCTTTAACAAACATCAAGGTAGGTGTAGCACTTTGATTACTGATATATCTTATAAACAACACATTTAGATGATTAATAAATAAATCCTCTTGACAAATTTTAAGATAAAAACATACAATGTCATGATACTATGCTCTATTTTGTTCATAATTATTCCTACCTTACTTTCCTTTTCAATTATTTCATTGAATTATTGAAAATCTTAATATTGGTGCTTATGTAATTTATGATTGATGAATAAGTGATAATTCTTTCTATATAACTGATGTAGCATTTCATGTAGATTATAATATTACTTAAAGTATAAGTTAGCCCCCTAAATAAGTACAACCTTAAAATAAAATTTAATTATATCCTTAAATGAAATCCGAAATAATGTTTAACATAAATCTAAAATACTCGAAATTATCAATATAAAACTTTTACCTTAATATAACATAAATCTTTTATTGTATAAGGCTATTGCCTATAATACAATTCAAAACTTTTCAAAAAATAGCTAATTATTTTTTGCCTATCTTATAGGTCATGTTCTGTGTTGAAGAGCATCGATAATTGTCTAACCTCATCTATCTTCTTTGTAGTTTGTGATTGTACATATATCAAGGTAAGTTGTTCAACTATGTAATTTATAATGTAATCAATTTTGTATTGTTCTTTGCGGCTTTACCTCTAACAATGATTGGTGAGTTAAAATATAGTCTATCAGAAAACAACATTACCTAATTGTGGTTATCTTAGTGTAATGAACTCTTGCATAAATATAATTAGAAAAATGTCATGTACTTTCTTCAATTTATTTAATTGAAAATGAAATGAAGTTTTTTTAAATCCAATTTCATTGTTTGTTTGAATTAAAACTTATTATGTCAACTTTTAATGAGCTATCATTTTGTTATTTAGATCTTTGTTGTTTGTCACTTGTCGTCTCCGATTGTTCGTCCGTCCAGGTAAGTCCTCCAACTTCTGTTGAATGAGTTTGTATAATTGTGGATGATTTAAGGTATAATAAACCCCTAGGATAGTATATAGGCTAGAAACCTGTAATGTAGCTCCTATAAGGCTTATCGGTGAAAAATTCTACGAGCTTAGAAGTCACAACGAGAACTTGCTTTCTCAATTCATATGGTGTAATAATGCCATGTACCATTTTAAAATCAAACTTTGGAAATGAAATTGTAGGTTATTAATTCAAACATAAAGACTTGAACTTCAATGCGATGAATTCAAACTTAGTATTAACATAAGAAATTCATGTATAATTGACATGACAATTCTTTGCATAATAACCCCCTAGGATGGTATATAGGTTGGAAAGCTATGGTGCAGCTCTTATGAGGCTTATCGGTGAAAAATCCACGAGCTTAAGAGTCACAATCATAACTTGCTTTCTCGATTCATATGGCGTAATAATGCCACATAACATAGTGCTTGTTTAAAATCAAACTTTGGAAATAAACTTGTTGGTGATTAATTTAAACATAAAGACTTGAACTTTAATGTGATGCATTCAAACTTAGTATTAACATACAAAATTCACGTATAATTAACATGAAAATTCTTTGTGTAATAAACCCCTAGGATGGTATATAAGCTGGAAACCCATAATGCAACTTCCATGAGGCTTATCGGTGAAAAATTCCACGAGCTTAGGAGTTATAGTGAGAACTTGCTTTCTCGATTCATATGGTGTAACAATGTCACGTGCCATAGTGCTTAAATTTAATGTGATTGCTCGATGTAGTGTTGGATTTAATATATGTAGATACTTTTTTTTTACTTCTTAATATTACTTTTTATAGGAAATTGGATGGCATATTGTTTTATTTGACTGATACTCACATATGTTGAGTTTTCTAATTACGAACTCATATGCTGGGATAGGTTAGTTTCAATTTAGAGAGGAAATAGTCAGAGACCTGAAAAATTAGGAGATGTTTTGTAAAGTAAAGATTAAATATTCTATAAACTTAGCGGAAATGAAGGATACTATCTATAAAATTACTTTTTTTTAATTAACAATTTTTCATAAATGAATAATGTTGATAGATCTTCGATGTATAGACGATTAACACCCGATGGTTTCATTAATCTTGGGTTTGTTAAGGGAGTTGAAGCTTTCATTTACTATGTATGTTCTCAACCTACATATATGGATGGTCCAAAAATTAGATGTCCATGTGAAAGTGAAGACATATTCTCTTTCTTTCTATTGATGAAGTGAATCTCCATTTGTTAAGAAAAGGGTTTGTTTCAAATTATTTTTAGTAGACACGACATGGGTAGCCATTAATTTGTAGCACCTCAAGGGATAATGAAGTAAACTCGTCAATAAATGTGGATGGGTTTAAAGGGGGGACTAGATTTATAACAAATAATGTGGTGCAATTGAAAATCCTTACACCTAAATGGTTTATGATGCAGCCGATTATGCCTTTTAGGAAAGTATAGAAAATCTTGAAGAAGAACCAATCCTACATGAAATTCTTTTTGACTTACTAAAATCAATTGACTAAGAATTATGGCCAAATTTTGAGACCATAACTCAATTATCTTAAATTACTCGAGTATTAAATTGAACGTAAAGTCTGAAGGGCATATTTTTTATCAAAGTTTGGATACAATTCTTGCTTGGTATAATAAATCATTACCTCCTAATCATACAATTGTTGATAATTTCTACAATATGAAGAAGCTTATTAGGGGTGCTGGTTTGCCAGATGAAAATATTAATTGTTGCAATTTTGGGTATATGTTTTTTTGGGGAGATGACGTGGAATTATAAGTGTGCAAATTTTATGGTTAATCTAGGTTCTAACCTAGAAAGCATTATATGAAATAGAAATTAGTACCTTGGAAGTAGATGTATTATTCCTTGCTAACTCTGAGGCTTTAAAGACTATATGCCTTTATTGTCACTGGATCTCACATGAGATGACATAATTCACATGAACAAGAAGATGAAATAATGAGCCATCCATCGATTGCACTTATCTAGAAACATTTCATTAACACCCATTTTGAGTTTACAACTAAAAGTTGAAATGTTAGATTGAGATTGTCGACAGACGGATTCGAATCTTTTGGTCAATCTGGTCAACAATATTCATCGTGGCCAATCATAGATAATCCTTGCAATTTTTTTCATGGATGTGTATCAATGAGGCATAGATGTTCTTGACAGTGATTGTGCTAGGGTTTACGAATCCACGACATAAAATTGATGTATTATTATAACTATTAGTATCTGAATTGTATCATCTTTGGGAATTTGGTATGGAGGCATATGATGTGTCCCTTAGATAAAATTTTTTATTGAGAGCAACTTTGATGTGGACTATTAGTGATTTCCCTACTATGTTATGTTGTCTGGATGGAGCACAATAGGAAAATTGGCTTGTCCTTATTGTAGTAATGATTCTGATGTATTTTATCTTCCTAACAGTGCCAAAACATCTTAGTTTGATAACTACAGGAAATTTCTTTCTCCAGGTCATCCATTTAGATGCAATAAATAAAATTTTATTAAGAATAGGATGGTACAAACACCTTCTCCCCCTTACAAAGTTAGTGAAGAGATATTGCAGGAGATTGATGAATTAAGGATGCTGAAAGTTACAAAACTTGAAGTTGAAGAAGTTAATAGAAGCATTAGTAAAAAATTTGGTTTGAGAAAACGAAGTATCTTTTAGGATTTGTCATGCTGAAAAACTAATCTGATACGTCATAATCTAGATGTGATGCATGTTGAAAAAAAACATTTTTGACAATTTGTCCAACACCATGATGAACATTGAAGTGAGGATAAAGGACAATGAAAAATCACGAGCTGATTTGAAACATTTTTGTAAACGGAATGAGTGAGATAAAGATCTTCACAATAGTAAATATCCAAAAGCATGTTACGCTTTGGACAAAAAACAAAATGAAATTTTGTGTGAATGGTTGAAAAGTCTAAATTTTCCTGATGATTATATTTCAAACTTGGCAAGATGTGTGGACATTAGGAAGTACAAATTATTTGGGGTGAAAAGTCATGATTGTCATGTGTTTATGCAAAGGCTAATTCCAATTGCATTTCAGGAGTTGCTACTGAATAAAGTTTGAAAAGCTATAATAGAATTAAGTTTGTTTTTCAAAAGTTTAAGATCATTTGAAATAAAGTTGGTTAAAATTGAAAACCTCGAAAGGAAAATTCCAGTTATCTTGTGCAAATTGGAAGGGATTTTCCTTCCAAGCTTCTTTGACTGTATAAAGCACCTACATGTACATTTAGCACACGAAACTAAATTTGCTGGTCCGGTTTAATATTGATGGATGCACCCATTTAGGAGGTAATTATAGTAATATTTAAATAAAACCTATATCATATTTTAATCACAAAATTGCAATAACCCTATTTGTAATATAGGTATTTACATTACTTGAAGAAAAACATCAAAAACAAGGTTAGAGTTGAAGGTTCGATATGTAATGCTTATTTAGTGGAGGATGCAAGTACATTTTATTGACATTATTTTAAACCGTATGTGTACACAAGAGAAAGAAAAGTTCTTCGTTATGACAATGGGGAAGAAATAGGTGATGTTGATTGTAGCTTAACAATTTTCACATATCCAGGAAGAACATATGGATATTAAACAAGAAAAATGTTAACAGCAAAAGAAATAGAGGCTGCTTATGGTTACATTTTATTAAATTTTCAAGAGTTTCAACCTTTTATGTAGTAAGTTTAAGTTGATTTTAAATAAATTATTTGAGTTTCTGAATTTACTATTATTCATGACTAAAATACATAATAATGCTTTTAGATTATAGGAGGAATGATTATGTGAGCTAATACTCAAAACAACATAGGATGATATTAATAAATAAGTTGAAAGATACTTTTCTCGATGGTTTAAGTAATATGTAAGTTTTCACTTGTAATAATTGAAATGGCTGAATTATCATATCAAAGTGATTAGATGACATATTACTATTTAAATGATAAATTCTTTTAGTGTAGCACTCAGAAAATTCAATAGAGAATAAATTCATATATGATCTTACAACATGACCTTTGTGAAGTCTTAAATCATATCTGGTGTATTTTGTTAATAGATACAAATTTTATACAGAATATCATGGTCATAACATGGCAATAGTAAATAGTGAGGTTTGTATATAGGGAGAATTGATGGGTTACTATGGCAAAATTATTGAGATACTTGACTTGAGTATCCTGCAAGGCCAATAAAACATAGAGTGATATTTAAGTGTGAATGGTTTGATCTAACTCCTAATGTTGGGACAAAAGTGCACAATTAATACAATGTAGTTGAAATCAACCAACAAAGAAGATTTAGATAATTTAAACCTTTCATGTTAGTGACGCAAGTGATCCATATGTATTATGTCCCTTTTTCCAGCTTATGATGAGATAAGTTAGATTGGTTGGCCGTTTGCAAAGCAAAACCTAGAGATGTTTTTGAATTACATGGAAAAAGGGAAAATAATAGAATTGAAAGTGAAGCATTTCAGAAAGATGTTTATAAAATAAATGCATCTATAACATATATCGAGAATGAACCTTTGAATGATCCAAATAATGAATATGTTAAAATTTCATCTGGAGAGAATGAGGAGGGCGAAAGATTTGAAGATGAGCCTAAGTTTGACTCTAATTGTTGGGCAAAAAGGTGATGATGATTTTGATTATAATTAACTACTGATAGCGATTAATTTGTGTTTCTAAAAGAATATTATATGAATAAATCTATTACTGCATCAATAATATATTTTTATATATTGAATTTATATTGTTCTATTACTGGAAAATTCAATAAAATATGAATTTCATGTTAAAAAATGTCATCAAAGAGGAAATAGGATATGATGCAGCCAAGGTTTAGGTTACCACGATTTAGAGAAAGCCAGTGCATTAGTAGGTAAAGCACATATTCTGCAGATGCTATTACATATCTAGATGAGGCATCACCTTTTGTATCTATTGCTACACCATCCACCAATCCTACACCATCCACCAGCTCTATGCTAACAAAGATATCAGGGGTAAACATTATAAATGAAGGAGCTAACCTAACTAAGGGAGTTGATGGAAGAACGTACATCACAGTTGTCAAAAATTTATAAGTAAAATTCCAAAAATTTTGTAATACATAATAGTACCATAGGTTTATAATAAAGTTATAGGTTTTAATTTGAAAATGATCTAAAATAACTTATATATTAGGTTGGTTCTGTCTAGAACCTACTAAAGAAATATCTCATCCAAGTTCAAGGAGAGGATAGATCTAGAGGGTATATATGGAAGAATGTCTCTTAGTTGACAAAGGATTTTTATTATCAAAAGTTTGTGGTACACAAAATATATTCTTTAATCTTTTTATTTTATCTAATTTTATACATTAATTAGATAAATATTGTCGTTTATAAGTACTTATAGCATGTTTTTCTTCTTTTTTTCCAGAAAGAATTTTTTGGGATCCAAAATTTGATGATGTAATTTATATTGTATGAGAAAGGCAGGCTTATATACGTTATAGAGACTTTCTTGCTTCAATATATAAGAATGATGTACGACCACCATATATAACTGAAGAAATGTGGAGTAGTTGGCAGTAGTATTGGGCATCACCTGAGGCAATATCCATTTCAGAGCACAAATCTGCTAACAAACATGAAGGACCAGATAGAGAGAGTCTACCCTTACACATTGGAGGATCTTTGACCCACCAAGAGCATGCACTTCAAGTTGTAAGTATCAAAACTTTACACTTATATTCTAGTTTTTATACTTTGATGTATGAAATTTAAAATGAAAATATATGTGCATTATAGAATAATAATGTTATAAATGTTTGGTACCATTAAAGGCTATGTTGTTGAGTTAAAATTTTTTGTTTAATAGGGGGTAAATATCATAAAAATATAGGAAATTCTATTGAAAATTTTTTAAATTATAGCTCACTTATATCAATTTATTTGGATGCAGGAACAATCTAAGGGCAGGGCGCCTATACCATGCTAGCTCTTTTTGAACACTTACACCAAGAAGCATATAGGTGTGATCTTTGTTAACACCCGGTGCAGACAACTTCACGTATATAAAAGTTATACTTTAATATTAATTCTTAAAAAGTATCACTTATTAAAATAAACAATTATAATGATATGACCAAATACAAGAAAGCATTGAACGACAGTCTTAGAACTTTGAAATTGTTGATGAGTGTTAGGCATATCTTGATGCAGTGGGTGGTAGGGACCGTCGTGGAAGGATTTTCGACTTAGGTTCATTTGCAAACATATGTTATTCGCAATCCTCTATGTCCAGTACAATTAGATCTAGTAGGTAGTCTACATCAAATAAGAGAGTCCTTCAGCTTAAGAACACAATTGAGAGGTTGATGGAGTGTATAACACAGCTCTGTAATGAGATGGATGAGTTGAAGGGTAGGGATAGGACCTTATCATAGTAGTCAGAGCATTCACCTTCACCGCCTACATACCTTCTGGATAAGTAAATGCATTTAATAGTCTGCTACTCTTAAGTTTTTGTATAAATTCTTAATTTACAGTTATTTTCAAGATACTTATTAGTGTACATTATAATTTTTTTATTATACCATTCAAGATAAGGTTTACTTTACATTTATCAATCAATGTTATATATTATTTACATAAATTAAATGTTCAAAAAAATCATAAGATTATCAACAGAAAAATCAGGTAGGAAGTGAGAAATGGTGGTTGAAATTTTATCATAATTAAAATTCCCTATGGAAATACAATAATTTGTCGCTAATTAGCAACAGAGTATTATATTCTATCAGTAATATATCACTCTGATGCTAAGTTCTCGACGGAATAATATATTCTGTCGGTAAATTTTTCATTAAGTTCCCAACGGAATAATATATTCTGTCGGTAAAAGTTTAGTGACGGATAAGATTTTTTATTGGTAAATTTAGCGATGAAATGTTGTAGGTCTATCAGTACATTTAGGAGTAAATTTAGCAACGAACTTATCCTAAATTTACCAACAGAAATACAAGATTCTGTCGCTAAATTTACTTATAGATATACAAAGTTCTATCGTTAAATTTGCAACGAATTCATTATATCCATTGCTAAATTTTTCCTACGACCATTTCTTCAATGACTCTTTTCGTCGGTAATTTCTATCACCAAATTTGTTTTCTGACAAAAAATCTTTATTTTTTGTAATTTATGTCACTAAAACCTATTTTTCTCTTGGTGATGCAACAACTTCTTGCTTCTTTGAACTCCATAAGACAACTCTTGACCCCAAGCTAAAAATATAGCCTAAAATGTTCCTTCTATCTCCTAAAGAACCTATCCAATCACTATCAGTGTAACCAAATAAATTAAAACTTGATACTAAATCCAAAAGTTAGATGTTCCAGCAACATATCTTAAGACTCTCTTAGCTGTCCCAAAATGATGTTGTGTAGGAAAATGCATGAACCTGGATAAAACACTAATAGAAAATACAATGTTAGGATGTGTGAGTCAAATAATTCAATCCACTAATCAATTTTGAAAGTGGTTGGATTGGTCTTTTATGTGTCCTCTTCATATTTTAATTTTTCATTTGAATTCATTGGTGTGGAGACCTTTTTCGAATTCAACATATTAAACCTTTTGAGTAAATTTTCAGCATAATTTTGTTGAGGAATGAAAATTCTAACTGCAGCTTGTTTCACCTTAAGCTCAAGAAAGTAGTGCATCAAACCTAAGTTTGTCATCTCAAATTTCTTCATCATTGAAGACTTAAAATTCTTCAGCTAAGATTTACAGGACTCAAAATAAATCATGTCATCAACATAAAGGAAAACAACTAAAAAATCATTTTCCCTTCCTTTTTCAAATATAAAGTGGGCTTACTATCGTTTCTTTTAAATCCACATTCATCAAAATAGCTATCAATCTTGTTATACCATACTTGTTGGGCTGTTAAGTCTATAAGGAGCTTTCCTCAACTTAAAGACCTTATTTTTATGAATTTTTAAATAAAAGCCTTCAGATTGAGAAATATAAACCTCCTCTTCCAGTTCTCTATTTAAAAAGGTAGACTTTATATCAAATTGGAAAATAGGAAGAGATAAATGAACGGCTAAAGCAAGCAAAATTCTCATAAGGTTTCTTCAAAATCAATGCCGCTTTGTTGGGCATACACTTTTACTACAAGTCATGCCTTATGCTTTTGAATACTTCCATTAGCATAATACTTAGTTCTGAACACCCATTTGAGCCTAATTGTTTGTTTTCATTCAAGCAAATCTACCAATTCCCATGTTTGATTTTTCTAAATTATTGCCATCTTTTCATCCATGACTTTGCATCATTCTTCTTTTTTCACTGCCTCCTCGTAACACTATAAATCTGAAACACACAAAGCAAAAGCACCAGATCCATAAATTTCCTTGGAGGAATTTCATTATATGAAGAGGAACTTGTGCTTTTAGGAGATAAGGAGCTACTACTTGTAGGAGATCATAATGGATTTTCTAGTTGTGAAGGCTAAGTATCATCCACATTATAAATTGGGATTGGAACCTGTTCATTTACTTGGGCAATTTCCTAATTCCATGTTGCATCTTCATTGAATTCCACATTTCTACTAACAACAATTTTGTTGCTTAAAGGATTATACAACCTATATGCTTTAGATTAAGGACAATAACCAACAAATATGCACTTTTCAGAATTTTCATCAAGTTTACTACGTGGTTGAGAATTAACTAAAGCATAGGCTACACATCCAAAAACTTTTAAGTGATAGACACAGGACTTCTCATCTTCCTATGACACAGGGCTTCGCATCTTTCTATGTTTCACATGGTATTTTATTCATAACAACCTTTGTAGGAGAAATATTTAAAAGATACATAGGCCTCCCTACAAATACCACATTCTTCACATAATTTATTAAATTCAGTAGATGTAAAATCACCTCCTCTGTCAATTTAAGGGCACCTGATATTCCTACCAATTTTATTTTGCACTAAGGCCTTAAAGTTTTTAAAGTGGTAAACTCAATTCATGTGACTATAATCATCAACAATCAACAAAAAAAAACCAATTTCTACTAAAAAAGTTTTGCATTTATGGGTCCAAAAAAATCATCATTCACTAACTGAAGACAAAAATTTTCTCTAATAGATTTTCCAACCGGGAAAGACTATTTACTTTGCTTGCCCAAAACACATCCTTCGAAAAACTTAAAAGATTTAATTGTTGGCAACCAAATAATCATATTATTTTGACTTAGTAACTTTAGTCCTTTCTTATTCAAATTCCCATAATGTAAATTCCATAATTTATACTCATCAATTTTACTAACATCAAAGGCAAAATTATGCACCTGAGAAACATCAAGTGGGAACATATTATTACTTGTCTTTTAAACAATGACAATGATACGACTAGACTTTTTATCAACAATTGTACATCCACCATCATCAAATACAATTCTATAACCATTATCCATCAATTGTCCAATGCCCAATAAATTATAATTCAAACCAGGAACAAACTATACAATAGAGAAAAGTTGAGTATTACCATTTGTCTTAATGGCAATTATAACTTTCCCTTCAACATAATACAAACTGCTATCAACCAACCGCACTGTGGACTTTTTTATGTCATCAAGCTCTTTAAATGATGGTTTTTCTCCTTTCATATGATTAGAACAACCACTGTCCACAAACCAAACATCATTAGTAGATTTTTTTTATAAGAATGGGATAGAAATAACATACTTTCCCCATTTTCTTCCACGACATTGGCAGATTTGTTTCATTAATAAAAATTTTCTTCTATTTAGCCCAAAAATTAACTTCTTTGTGACCTAGTTTGCCACAATGATAACACTTAATAAGAGTTTGATTAATTTGCCTTTGTGCATCATTTTTATACTATTCTCTATGACCTCTATCATTTCCATAACCACGACCACGGTAACAACTAAGACCACCTCTATTAGAGGACTCATCTTTCACTTGAAAGGAATTTTCTTCGTTCAATGCTCAAGTTTTTTAATCATGTCCTCATGAGCTTATAAAGAACCCATTAAATCGTCAAAAGAATAAGTAGATAAATCTTTAGATTCTTCTATAGTAGCAACCACATGATTAAATTTAGGAGTGAGACTATGCAATATTTTTCAAACTAAAGTCTAATAAGAATTTGTTCACCGTATGAACTCATTTGATAAACAATAACATAAGCTCTAGATAGATAAGATTGATCTAATTTAGAAGAACCCATTTAGAGTGTTCAAAGGACTTATAGAGTGATTGAAGCTTTACCCTAATTACTTTTTTGGAGTTTTAGAACTCTATTCTTAAAATTTTCCATACTGCCTTTAAAGTAGTTGTAGATGAAATGCAAAAAAAAATAATCTTATCAGTGACTACCTATTGAAGGAGGAACAAATTTTTTGTGTACTGCTTTTGGTTGTCAAAAAATTGTTGCTCATCATCCATGACTTCATACCTAGACTCCACCAAATCCCATAGCTCTTGGGATATAAACAATGTCCTCATCTTAATCCTCTAAAATTCATAATTTTCCCCTTTGAACAGAGGAATCAACAGTTGGGAAGAAGTTGTCGTGGCATTAATTGCCATAAATCTAGTTTCTGGTTGCTAGTTCATGGTTATCATAAGAAAAGACTGTTGCTTTTTGCCTTAGTATGATTTTGTACTGCTACACACTAATGTTACCTACTCTATACCTTTGTTTTTTCAGTTCAACGTTAGAAAGAAGAAACTTTGCAACTGCGATTCAAGTTTCTTTCATGGTCCCAAAAAATGACTCTTATTTTGGTTCTATAGTCTTTCTAGAGATCTAGAAATGAAGCTCAAAGATCTGCAGCAGCTAGCGCTTATCCCCAAATAGATAAGACAAAATATTAACTAACAATCTTGACTGAATCAATGGGAAGTAGGCTTGGACTCAATAAACAACATATGCACCATGTGACCAGACTGATGTTAAATCAATTTCAACATGGTATTATATGTTTTACTTTATAAAAGACCCAACTTATTATAAGGACACCAATAGTCTACAACTCCAATGTTTGAAACAATGGATTTTTTATTACTCATAAATGATTTGTCTAAGGTGAAGCGTACAATATGATGCTATGATTAGGATCAAATATAATTCTGGTAAGATATGGTAACAATATTAATCAATATCGACTACTATTTTGAGTAATTTTTAAAATATAAAATAATTCTTAAAATTTAAATTTTACATAATTGTCTTTCAATATATTGCATTATATAATTTTTAATTTTACATAAAATTATATTTGTAGAAATCATAATAATATAAATTTTAAATAACATCTATTTCTTTATTTTTATTAATATTAATTTTCACATATTTCACATATAAACAATAAATACAATTAATATAAGAAAAAATATTTAATATTTATACATATATAAAATTAGGAATAATGTAAAATACTTAAAATGTTACCATATACATCATATAATAAAGAATAATTACATCAAAATATCTGTTAGTGTCATTATTTTCTATCTTTTTGTGTGTTAATTTTCTTTATTCTTGAGGTTTAAAAGTTATACTTAATGGTAATTAATCTTGTTTCATGTCAAGGTGTATTTTGGAACTAAACAAAAAGAACTGCGATGATTTTTGGACAAAAGAGTTAAATTAGATGTTGACACTAATTAGACATGGCCTCATGCAGCAACCAGAAGCGTGAAACGTAGCAAATTGGAAGTTTAAAGAAAACGACTCAGCCCAAAACACAGACATTTTGGCCACTCATTAAAACGACATCAAGCAGCACATGAAAGGCAAAAGAATAGAAAACAACCTAGCCAAAAACGTTGACGTTGAGGAGGCTTGGCTGGAGCTTTTTAATTGGAAAAATTAAAAAGAAGGAGCAGCGTTAAAAACAGGCGAGGCGGCAGATTAAAAACGGAGGTGTTGGGCGGCGTGAAAAAGAGGAGATAGAGCCCTAAATTGAAAACGAAGACAAGACGCATAGGAGAGACGGTGAAGAGAATAACAGTTAAGGAGGAGAAGAGAGGCTGCGTTAGAGAAGAAAAGGAAGACTGCTGCAGATAGCAACAGTCCCGACGCCAGTGATAGTCGGAATAGATAGGGAACTTATGATGTTGGGTAACTAAATTTTTATTTCTTGGTTTACGGAATCCTAGTTATTGAACTTTGCATATTGTGAGACT
>JAOSBN010000003.1:7240970-7282116 GCA_027563595.1 Erythroxylum suave
CAATCAATTAAATCCCAAATCAAGTAATCAACCAATTAATCCAAAATCCATCAATTAATCCCAACTCAATTTCATTCATCACATTCCATAATTCACAACAACCCAAACAATTATCAAAACCATTCAAAAATTAGAAAAAAAACACACCAATCGGATCAAGTCACAATCGGATTCGGATCAAGTACGGTCGAGTTCTCAGGTCGAGTTCAGATCTGGGTATTAATCCCAGATCCGTCGTCGGATGGCGGCAATAGGCGACGAGTGGTGGAGAAGGTGACGTGGAGACTGGTGGAGAGGACGCGGCGGCGACTGGTGGAGAAGGCGACGCGGCGACAGGAGGCGGGAGACGATCCGCGAGGAGGAGACGCGATAGGCTTTGGAATCCGCGTGCCGGAGACGGAGACCAACACACCGGAGACCAGAAGAGCACGCCGGAGACGAGACGAGAGGCGGACAGAGACGACTGAGACGGTGAGAGAGAGAGAGAGCAAAGCGGAGAGAGACGAAGAAGAAACAAAAAATCGAAGACAAAGAGACAGAGAGAACAGAAGTCGGGAGAGGGGGGGTTAAAAATTTTGGAAAATTTGCAAAATGGTCCCTGGACAATTCCCGCTTTGCGGTACCGATCGATACCAGGCGAAAACAGCTGGTACCGGCCGATATCCGAGGCCGGTACCTATATGACCGGTACCATTCCGTTTTTCGGCCGGTACGGAACGGTACCCATAACTCTGCTCACAGGTCCTATAAATTAAAGGCTCCTATGCCAAAAATATATTAGTTAAAAGGCCAAAACACATAGAACAATAAAATAGAGAAAAGACGAACCACTTTATGCACTTAACTCATGGCTTTTTATTGAGTTTACACATCAATTAAATACTCAAAAAACAAGCCACTAACATATTGTAACAGACTAAACAAATAAAATAAAATATTAAATAACATCTTGACCGAATTAAGGGGAAGCAAGCTAGGACTCAGTAGACCACATAAGCACCATGTGACTAGATTGATTTTGAATTAGTTTTAACAACTGCCTTCTTTGCCATTCCTCATATGGAACGAAGACTGTAACAAAACAGGTATGACTCTTTTTCTAATGTTTTTTTATACATTATCAGAACACAAGAAAATCGTTATAGCCGAGCGCGAGTATTTATAAACTTGGTGCCTCAGTGAGTGAGTCAAGTGGGGAGTGCTTGTGAGACATATGGCGGGACAAGTAGTTTTTATATTTCTAATTATTGTTTTTGACTTTTTTAGCATGGTAAGCATTATCTGAAATCTTAGGTTTTAGCTCTTAATGTTCTTCAAAACTTTGACTGGTACTTGAAAGCCTTGTTCAATTACATGATGTAAATGATATTTGAAATTTCTACCAACTGCCTCCCCCCACCCAAGAATACGCAATCCTTGATTCATTTCCCATATAAATCACATATTATATTTAGTTTGATCATTACTAATATTTCTTCATGAAATTTTATGGCTGTAAGAAATATATGGTTGATGTTATGACCCATATTTTCTGTAGGCTCGTATTAAATTTGGTTTAAGGTTTTTCTTTATTTAATAGTATATTAAATCTTGACCGTTAATTTAGTACTTGATGGACGTATAAGGTTTAATGTTAATAGGTATATAAACTAGTCATCTCCATCTTAATTAAGCGCCTGTTTGGTTGAGCTTATATCAGTAGAGTTTTTATCAATAGGGCTTTTGTCTGTAGAGCTTTTCTAAGAAGAACTGTTTTAAAAAGCCAGTTGACTGTTTGACTGTCAATTAAAAAAACTACTTTTTAAAAAGAACTCCATACAGTAGACTGTTTAGCAATATAAAAATAAAAAGAATTTTTATGAATTTTAACTATATTTTATTTTATAATAAAATTATTTAAAATATAAATATTATTTAAAATATATTAAACAATATACAAAACAAAATATATTAATTATTATATAATTTTAAATCATATGAAACATAAATAAAAATATATCTAACTAAATTTTTGTGTATAGATTATAACATAAATAAAACTAATTTCAAAAATAAATATTAAAGCATATAAAAAATTCAAATAATATTATATAAATCTCAAAATAAACATTAAGACGTGTTTGTGGATATTGTGTGAATTATGTGTAAAGCATAAGAATAAAAGAGATTAAAAAATAGGCTAATTAATTGATATAAAAAATCTACCTTAAAAAGTGCTTTTTTGAAAAACTCCAAATTTGAGCTTTTAAAAAAGTCGTATTTTGGCTTTTAAAAAAGTTATTTCTATTTCAAAAGTGCTTTTGAAGTTTACAGCCAAACACTCATTTTTTCTTTAAAATAGTTTTTGCGTTTCACTTGCTAAAAGATGAACCAAACGGATTCTAAGTAGACAGATAAAAACAAGTATAGAAAGAAAATATTCTGCTATCCATCAAGCCATCTGCTACAGAAAGAGGATTAAAGTAGAAAAACTAGTTTGTGATTAGTTGAAAACTCTCTTTACATCATGACAAATTCTACTTAAGGTAAGTGATTTATTCGTTTTATTTATGTGATTATAATTATATTTAAGATTTTAATGAGTATGAATAATTTGCGTATAATTCATGATTTATATATGATTTATACCTTTGATGCTTGAATATCAAGAAAGAAAACTTACACATGGTTTTAGGGCCATGAATTTTAAATAGATTATAATCATTAGACTATTAATTTGATAATTATTTCAATTATAATGTTTATAAAAAAAATTATGATTTTCGTTTTGTATCAATGCTTCTCTATGTGTCTTTATCTCTCTTCTATTTTCCATCTAATTGTTTCGCTCAAGCGTACTTATACTTCACGTTAAATACATCACCAGGGGCATCGACACCGATAAGGGTGAACCATACAATTAATACTAACAAAAAAGGCTTTGTGGATAAGTGAAAGTTTCCTGGAGTTTACTTTTTCAAGTCCAAGAACTAAAGAAACCAAAAGACGTATTGGAGCCCACACACACTTATCACTACCTATTGTTTTTTCTTTTTTCTATGGCTATTTGTTCAATCCTTTTCGATGGGTTGAAGAATGAAAATTAATAATAGCGTTGATTTTTTTGTTATAACCTCTCAGGTTTCGATGATGGATGAATTGATTTTAAAGTTTTGATTTCATATTTTTTGTAATATTAATGATATTTTTAACCTATAATCAAAATTTTAATTTTAGTTCTTCTTATGGATATATTATTATTATTATTATTATTATTATTAAAATTAATTTGTTAGTCACCAAAGTGGCTGAATTAATTTTGAATGTGTGGTCATATAATTTGTGTATTTTATGAAATGTTATTATGAAAATTTTATTAGTTAATTGAAATTAAGGACTTTACCTAAAGGTAAATCAATATTCTATAACTAATAAATATAAAGGAGAAAATTGATATACTCTTCTCACATATATATAGTTATCCAAAGATGTTATATGTATTTGACGAAGTTTATTTAACTTTCTTATAAAGTTTAAATAGCATTCTAATAATAATGATGATATCTATTGTTGTGTTTATTGAAAGGAAACCTGCAATATTTTAATGTATATGCTTCCTGTTTAAATTTGTTAATTAGAGAGCATTTATATGTTTGCAGTTATTAGCCTTCACTCTTAAGCTTCATCTATTACCTTGTTCACTGATGTGAATTTCTCTGAATGGAGCAAACAAGTCACTTTTTAGTTAGGTGTTTTAGATCTTGACTTGGCATTATTAGAGGATAATTTGCTGACCTTAATGATACTAGTATAGAGGTTGGAAAGGCACACCATAAGGTGTGGACAAGGTCTAATAGGTTATGCTTGAATTTTATATGAATGACAATTGCTAGCAACATTAAGTCTACTCTTCCTAGCAATGAAAATTAAAATATAAAAGATTTTCTTAGGCTTGTGGAAGCTAAGTTCATTCTATTGATAAGGTACCTGCTAGGACACTTATAATTGAACTCATGACTATGAAATTTAATGGGTCAAAGAGTATGCAACAACATGTACTTGATATGACTAATATCGTAGCAAGACTTAAGACATTGGGTATGACTGTGGCAGACTCCTTCTTAGTGTAGTTTATGATGAACTCAGTTCCTACTGAATATGGATCATTCAACATATAAAACATTAAATGATAAGTGGAATGTTGATGAATTATCTAGTAATCTTTATTGTTTATTTGATTTGTTGATTTATTTTACCTTATTTCTTTTATATGTATGCACATCCATGTTTATTGTAAGTTCTTTATAACACATTGCATGTGAGTCTATCAGAAACAACATCTTTGTAAGTAAGGGTAAAACTGCGTACTATCGGACCTTCTCAAACCCCTGGCCTTAGTAGGATTTTAATTGAGTGTTGATGATGATGATGTCTAGTAAGCTTATTCAGGAGGAAGCGAGATTAAAGAAATAAGGAGTTCATTTTATTAACCTACTGGGTCAAGAAGTTGGAAAGAACCTCAAACTAGCTAAAGTTGCACAAGTTGCTAATGGTGAAAAAAAGGGACAAAAGTTTAATAAATGCCACTTCTGGAAAAAGGAAAAACATTATCATAAAGATTACCTAAAATGTAAGACTTGGTTCGAAAAGAAAGGTATACATTATGTTTCTATATGCTTTGAACAAACTTATCTTAAGTTCATTCTAACAGTTGGTAGGTTGATTTTGGTGCCACTACTCATGCTTCCAATATTATGCAAAGATTCCTTACCATCCAAACTATAGGCCTAACTAGCAACTTTCTGTTTATGGGGAACCACATGAAGGCCCCAATTGAATTACAGGCTAACATTATATACGAAGTTTCATTTGGATCTAATGAACACTTTCTATGTTTATTTAATTTCTAAGAATTTAATTCTATTTCTAGACTTGATACTAGTGGATATACCTTTAAAGGTGGGCATGATTGTTTCAATTTGTATAAGAATAATTCCTTTATTGGTTATGGAATGCTTATGGATGATTTATATAAGTTGGAAGTTGATTTTTTTGTCTAAATCCCTATTTATTGTTAATCATAATGTTGGAACGTAATTTGGTGAATGAATATTCTACTTACTTATGGCATAAACATTTGGGGAATATATTCAAAAAGAAGTTAGAAAGATTAGTAAAGAATGAGATTATATCAAATCTAGAACTTACTAATCTTGGCTTATGTGTAGAATGAATTAAGGGAAAATAAATTAAACATAGTAAGAAAGGATCCACAAAAAGCAGTCAACTTCTTGAAATAATACACATCAACATTTGTGGACCTTTTGACATTATGTCCTTTAATCAAGAAAAATACTTTATCACCTTTCTAGATGATTTTTCATGGTATAGATATATCTATCTGTTGCATGAAAAATATCAAGCTGTAAATAAGATTTAGGTGTTTGTAAAGCAGGCTGAGAGTCAATTAGATAGAAAATTAAAAATTGAGTATTACGGAAAGTATAATGAATTTGGATAGTATCCTAGTCCCCTTGCTAAGTTCCTTAAAAGTTATGATATATATGCATAATACACTATGTCAAGCACACTGCAACAAACCGATGTAGTAGAAAGGTGAAACAGAACATTAATAGATATGGTTAGGAATATGATGAGTAATTCCTCATTATCCAACAGTTTGTGGATGTATGCACTTAGAACTATTATGTATTTGTTAAATAGGGTTCTTAGTAAGGTAGTTTCTAAAACTCCTTTTGAGTTTTAGATTGAAAGGAAACCTAGTTTAAGACACCTGTATGTTTGAGTTGTCCGGTAAAAGCATATATTTATAATCTACATGAAAGAAAATTGGATTCTTGAACAGTTAGTGATTACCTTATTAGTTACCTAGAGAAATAAAAAGGGCACAAGTTTTTCTGTCCGACCATAATTCTAGAATTGTTGAAACAACCAATGCCAAATTTTTAGAGAATGGTAAGGTTAGTGGGAGTGCTGAAAATCAAGTTGTGGATATTAATGAAATAAGGTTGATGTTCCATTACTCATAAATATTCTTAAACCCATAACGTTAACAAATGTTATCCTTACTTTGGAAGATCAAAATAATCAAGAACAACATTTGGATAATCAAGAATCACATCTTATGTAAATGAACTTGTTGGTTAACTTTAATAAACCTATAAGGGTTAGAAGATTGACTATTTCTGATAATTATGCAGCTTATTTGCAAGAGTTAGATTTTAATTGTGGCATTGATAATGATCCTATTTTGTTTTCACAAGGTATAGTTAGTGATAAGTCTGAAAGATAGATTGATGTTATGAAAAAAGAGTTGAAATCAATGGCTCAAAACAATGTTTGAGATCTTATAAACTTTCCAGAAGGTTTTAAACTAGTTGGCTGTAAATGAGTATTTAAGACCAAACACGAATCAAGCTGCAATATTGAGAGATATAAAGTTAGATTTGTCGCCAAAGGCTATACTCAGAAAGATGACATTGATTATAAGGAGACTTTAAAAGTAAAGAAAGTAAAGTATGCTAGTTAAAGAAATCAATATATGGACTTAAACAAGCATCTAGGCAATATATTAAGTTCAATCTTTCGTTGAGGAAATTACTATTGGTCGGTGTATTTATTGAAAGATCAGTATAAGTAATTTTATAATCCTAGTTTTATATGTTGATAACATTTTACTTGCTACTAATGACTTGGGTTTATTGCATAAGACTAAAGAATTTCTTTCTAAGAATTTTGAAATGAAAGATATAGGAGAGGAATCCTATATGATTGGAATCTTAATATTTCATAAGCAGGTTTACTAGGATTGTCTCAAAAAGCCTATATTGAGAAAATTCTTGAGAAACTTAACATAAGCAAGTACTCACTAGGTGTAGTCCCTATTCAAAAGGGAGATAAATTTAGTCTTATATAATATCCAAAGAATGATGTGGAAAGTAAAGAAATGGAAACATTTTCATATGCTTATGTTATGGGCAGTTTGATGTATCTACAAACTTATACTAGTCTCGACATTAGTTTTGCAGTAGGGATGCTAGGTAGATATCAAAGTAATCCTAGTATTCATCATTAGAAGGCTGTAAAGAAAGTGTTGAGATATCTTTAAGGAACAAAGGATTTAAGAGGTCTAATCATTTAGAATTGATTGGAAATTTAGATTCAGATTTTGTTAGGTGTGTTGATAGTAGAAAGTCAACGTTTGGCTATTTGTTCCTATTAGCTAAAGGAGCAATATCATGGACAAGTGTCAAACAATCTATCATTACTTCATCCACTTTAGAAGCAGAGTTTATAGCTTGTTATGAGGCTAAAATTTATGCATTATGGCTACAAAACTTTATTTCAGGGCTTGGGGTTGTTGATACAGTAAGAAAGTCGTTGAAAAATATTATGATAATTCTGCAGCAATTTTGGTCTCTAGAAATGACAAATACTCCAGAGGTGCAAAACACATGGAATTAAAGTATTGTTGTTAAAGAGGAGATTCATAATCAAAGAGTGTATATAGAATGTATTAGGACGAATCTCATAATAACAAATACTCTAATTAAGGCTTTACAACTAAAGACATTAAAAAAACATGTGCTTAAGATGAGTCTTAGTTGTATTGATGATTGGTGATAATGAATATTGATGATTTTTTAACACTATTGAGCTCAATAATAAAATGTTTCTGAAATTTATATTTCTTATGCATTATATTTATGTTACAAGATTGTTTGAATAAGAAATTTTTATGTATTTTCATAACAAGTGTGTGGACTGTAGGTTGTTTATTACAACTTATTAACCTAAACATAGTAAGTTCTTAATGTAGTGGTAGATGGAAGGGAACATACAACTATACTGTGTATGACAGCCATAACCCACATTATGAAATTTATATTTTTTAGAAAACTGTTTCGATTCTTTGTAGGGGTGGGTGTGCAGATGGCGGTCTCGATCGTTGGTGTGTCTCCCCCTAGTTCTTCTTCTCTTGATGTTGCGTCTAGGAGTTCACTATCTCTGGTAATTTCTTAATTGCCTCTTATGATTTCTTTTAGCAAATTAGGGCTTAACTTTTCCTTCGACTCTACAGATTTTCCTTTGGGTGTACACTTTGCGATTTAAGATCAGAGGGGTCGATTACAAATCAGGTGAGCTTCTCAATCTATTTCCTTCTCATCTTATATTAAGATGAGTCTTCACCAAATAGCAATCTCTATATTGATTTCATTGAATGGATGGGATGACAACACACCAGAGTAGAGAAACTTGATGAGGTCTCTTTCCTTTCCATCAGGTAAGTACCAAATTTGATGCTTCAGTAGTTACTCAAAATTTGTATAAGTGGAAAAGACTGCTGAAATACAATTGTCCATGCTGCTATGATATGATGTATTGATTTAGAAATGTTTGATTTGTAGTAAATGTTTCAGCAGTTGTCAAAAGTAGATGTTTGACACACTACTATTTGAACTATTCTAATATGACCCCATGTCTGTGAATTGTGCTTGGATGAGTCAGTTTAGGAAATAACAGCAAGGGTTAAACTCTCCATGTGAGGGCTATCCCTCTGTTAAAGTGTAGGTTCAACTGGATTATAATCAGTTTTTCCCTTATGCTAGTAATAGTAAGTTCAGTAAGAGAGATTTGAGAGATTGATTTCTCTTTAAATCTTCTATTATTCCTCTCTGTCCACACAACCTGAACACATGTAGCAACTGAAACCAGTGTGATATCCTTGTCATATTTTGAGATATGTAGATGAGATAATTCATATAGAATCGCTGAGATTCTGCAGTGGTTAGTCCTAGTAATACATATTCTAGAGATTTTAGCCCAAATTACTTTAGAGTAATCACACTCGAAAAAGAGATGTTCTCTAATTTCATCCTCTAGGTTACATAAAATACATGTCTTAAGGGAGGATAGAAACTTTAGTTTATCCATAGTGCTGAGTCTGTTCAACATAGTTAGCCAGAGAAGAAAACTGACATTAGGTCTAAGAACCTTGTTCCAAACCTGTGGCTGTCTCGATCGTTAGTGTATTTCCCCCCAATTCTTCTTCTTTTGATACTGCGCCTAGGAGTTCACTATCTCTGGTAATTTCTCAATTGCCTCTTACGATTTGTTTTAGCAAATTGGGGCTTAACTTTTCCTCTGACTCTATAGATTTTCCTTTGGGTGTACACTTTGCGATTTAAGATCAGAGGGGACGATTACAAATTAGGTGAGCTTCTCGATCTATTTCCTTCTCCTCTTATATTAAGATGAGTCTTCACTAAATAACAATCTCTGTATTGATTTCAGTGAACGAATGGGATGATAGCACACTAGAGTAGAGAAACTTGATGAGGCATCTTTCCTTTCCATCAGGTAAGTACCAAATTTGATGCTTCAGTAGTTACTCGAAATTTGTATGATTAGGAAAGACTGTTTGAAATACAATTTTCCATGTTGCTCTGATCTGATCCATTGATTTAGAAATGTTTGTCTTTTAGTAAAAGTTTCAGTAGTTATCAAAAGTAGATGCTTGACACACTACTGTTTGAACTGTTATGATCTGACCCCATGTTTGTGAATTGTGCTTGGATGAGTTAGTTTAGGAAATAACAGCAAGGGTTAGACTCTCCATGTAAGGGCTATCCCTCTGCTAAAGTGTAGGTTCAACTAGTTTATAATCAATTGTCCTTTATGCTAGCAATATTAAGTTCAGTAAAAGAGATTTGAGAGATTGATTTGAATCTTCTATTATTCCTTTCTATCCACACAACCTGAACACATGTAGCAACTGAAACCAGTGTGATATCCCTGTCATATTTTTAGATATGTAGATGAGATAATTCCTGTAGAATCGCAGAGAGTCTACAATGGTTAGTCCTAGTAATACATAGTCTAGAGATTTTAGCCTAAATTACTTTAGAGCAATCACACTCAAAAAAGAGATGTTCTCTAGTTTCATCCTCCATATTACATAGAATACATGTCTTAGGGGAGGATAGGAACTTTAGTCTATCCATAGTGCTGAGTCTGTTCAATATAGTTAGCCAGAGAAGAAAACTGACATTAGTTCTAAGAACCTTATTCCAAACCAGTGGAAACCATCACACTCTATTAGTTGACCCATCCCTTAAACTTTTTACTTCCTTTATAGATATTTCTGGAACTGAAACCCCATTCCTTAATTAGATGTCTGTCTCTCCGTAGCTTCTATAGTTTGGAATGGACAAGAGTCTAATCTTTATGATGTTAATGGTTTATAAGATTTAATTTTTGTTGGCTTTATGTTATACTATTAAATGTAATAATGAAACATCCGACCAATTGGGAGAATGTAAGAAATATATAGGGATGTCAATTTTGGCTCGGGTTGATCGGGCCATGGATCAAAATGGTTCGGCCCGACTAGGCCATGGGCCAATATATGGCCTAATCGGAGCCACAAAAATGACATTATTTGGTCAATTTTTTTAAAAAATAAAGATGGGTCGGGTCAGCCCTCTGACCATCCAACCGAGGTCAAGCCGAGTTGGGCCAGAAGTGGCCCGGGTCTAACCTGGCCTATTGACATTCCTAGAAATATATGGCCTGATGTCATAACCCATATTTTCTATAGGCCTATGTTAAATTTGGTTTAGGGTTTTTTCTTGTTTAATAGTATATTAAATCTTGACTGTTAATTTATTACTTGATGGATACATAAGATTTGATGTTAATAGGTATATAAATCAGTCCTCTCTATCATAATTAAGTAAACAAACAAAAACAAATATAAAAAGAATGTATTCAACTATCCATTAAGCCATCTGCCATAAAAAAAGGGTTAAGGGAGAGAAACTAATTCGTGATTAGTTGAAATCTCTCTCAACATCATGACGAATTCCGCTCAAGATAAGTGATTTATTAACTTCATCTATGTGATTATTATTATATTCAAGATCTTATTGGGCACGAATTATTTACGTATGATTCATGATTTATGTCTTTGATATTTGAATATTAAGAACGAAAACTTACAATCTCCACTAAAAATATGCATGAACAGTGCAAGTTTATGATATTGAATTGATTTGTTGATTATATATTTCAATGTTAATGTTTTGATTACCATGTGTTGAATTGTCAAAACAAAAGAAAAAAAATTTATGTCATTACATAAATTAGGTGAACATGACATTAGCAAAATTTTAAAAACAAACTTCTAAAATAATGACATTCAATAATAATTATGTATGTGTACAAGTAAATTTTAAATAATAACAGTCATCTTATACTTATTTAATAAATTTTCAAATAATAACACACGTGTATTTAACAAACTTTTAAAATGATAATAACTATTTTGTGTTTCTTTAAAAGCTTTTAAAATATTAATAATTACTTTTTGTTAATTTTAAAATTCTATTTATTACTTGGTACCTCTTTAAGAAAATTTTAAAATTTCAAGTATAAACTCCTTTTGAATAAAATTTCAATATTTTATGGTTATTTCAAATAATGTATTTCATAAATTGTATAAAATAAGTCTCTAAATTTTATTTAATAATACTTAATAAATTCCAGTTATTAATATAAATTAATATTTTATATTTCTTTAACAAACTTTTGAAATATTAATAATTATTTTGTGTTAATTTTTAACAAAATTAAAATTTCAAGTATAAAGTCCTTTAAATAAAGTTTCAATATTTTATGGTTATTTCAAATAAAGAACTTCATAAATTTTATAAAATAAGTGTCTAAATTTTAATTAATAATATCTATTAAATTTCAGTTAGTAATATAAATTAATATTTTTGCATTCCGCTTGAATACGAATATGAATAATTCATTTAAATTATTCTTAAATCATAAAATTTCGCCGTCAAACCTTAAGTAAATTGACTTTTAACATTTCACTAACTTGATCCAAGATTTTATTTTTAAACATTTTGATCAGAGTTTCTAATACACTGATAAGGACTAATATTAAACTCATTATTGAGTTATGTTATCATAAATTATCATTAAATTTTAACTGTTTGATTATTGTTTCTTTAACTAATCACGTTTTGGTGAAACCAAATATTACACTAGTGGTACTTTTAAAGTTAGTCCTCACATAAATACGTAGATAAGATTTAATAAAACATAATAATAATATCATAATCAAAATAAAAGATTTGCTCCCGTAAAATTGCACCTAGAAGTATCTTCAAAATATATTAAGATTACAAATAAGCCTCTGTTAGTTTTTGAAATCCAGTTCAATTATATGTTGAAATCAATTAATACTTATTATAATCACTTTTGTTGTTTAAAGATTAATCTTAACACGTTTTAAAATTTAATATTATTAAAAAAGAAAATAACTCATCATATATTACATAAATAAAAGAATAAAAATAAAATATTTTAAAATAGCAAATAAATATTATATAAATATTGATGTGATATTATTTTTAATTTTTAAAAAAATAAAATCTACTACCGCATAATAAATAAAGCTCATTATAAAAAATTTCTAAAAGTAGTATCTACGCTCATTATAAAAAATTTATAAAAGTAGTATCTACTCTATGTGATAAATAAAATTTATTATCAAATTTTAAAATTTTATTTAAAATATAAAATAATACTATATAAATATTGAATTGATAAAATTTTAATTTAATTAATTAATTGATAATTTAATAATTTAAAAATATTTAATTTAATTTAAATAATTAAAATTAGAATTTAAGTTATATTTGCAATTTTAGCGTGGTCCAAATGCGAACTCAATCTTAAACCCTAGTCGTTGATGCTAAATCCAACTTCTTGTGTATGAGATTTTTGCGGGCATTCATTTCCACTGGCTACAAAGCATCATCTCTACGCAACGCTCACTTTATCTTCGAAATCCCAATGGAGGAATCGCTCAGGAGAGCCCTTGCCGAGAAGCAGTCTGCGGTCGACTCGCAAGGCAATACCGTCCGTGCGCTCAAAGCTGCCAAAGCTTCCAAGCTCGAAATTGACGCGGCAATCGAAGTTCTAAATGGGTTGAAGCTGGAGAAATCCACCATGGAGAAGCAGCTCCAAGCTGCCGTCGGTTCTGACGGCGCTGTTAACAGAGAGGCGTTCCGACAAGGTGTTGTTAACACTCTCGAACGCCGTTTGTTCTACATTCCGTCGTTCAAGATTTATCGAGGCGTCGCTGGGCTTTATGATTACGGGCCTCCTGGTTGTGCCGTTAAGTCCAATGTTCTTGCCTTTTGGCGCCAGGTACATTACATTGAGATTACATGAATAAACATATACTTGTAAGAATTAGCTTGACTTGTATGAAATACGAAGAGAATTGAACCTGGTTACTGGGTATATGCAAAATGTGCACATTGTGAAAAACAGTGGGAACTCTTTTCATTTTAATTCGCTGTGAAAGTCGTAGTCCTCTTGTGGATTACTTTGGTTGCTTGCATATTTTGTATATCTTCTTTTGTTGTTAAGGAACAAAAACTTTTGGTAATGATAGCTTTGATACATTAGATTGAATGGGGATTGTTGCAGCGAATTTTCAAACTTTCGTTCTTCTGGAACGTTTTTAGAATACTCTGCATTTGTTTGCAGCATTTTGTTCTGGAGGAGAACATGTTGGAGGTTGATTGCCCATCTGTGACTCCTGAGGTTGTCCTCAAAGCTTCTGGTCATGTTGATAAATTTACCGATCTCATGGTTAAGGATGAGAAGACAGGCACCTGCTTTCGAGCTGATCACTTGCTTAAGGATTACTGTAATGAGAAACTTCAGAAGGATCTCGGTATCCCTTCGGAGAAGGCTGCAGAACTGAAGCATGTGCTGGCTATCTTGGATGATCTGTCAGCAGAAGAGCTTGGTGCAAAGATTAAGGAGTATGGTATTACAGCCCCTGACACAAAGAATCCTCTATCTGATCCCTATCCATTCAACTTAATGTTTCAAACATCAATTGGCCCTTCTGGTTTGAGCCCTGGGTAAGTGCAATCCACAAGTTTGTTAGTTGTCACTGCAATTCTGACCTAATTTGGTTTTTCATTTTTAGCATATGCATTTTTTGTAATTACTGAACCTATGATCATTTATGCCCTTGTAGTTACATGCGCCCTGAAACAGCACAAGGCATATTTGTTAATTTTAAGGACTTGTACTATTACAATGGGAACAAGCTCCCCTTTGCTGCTGCCCAGATTGGTCAAGCATTCAGAAATGAGGTTTGATGTCCTAAATTTGGTTTTCAAAGTACCTACATAGATACTGTTGCGTACTGTGATTTCTGAATTCTGCTCTATCCATTTGCTTACGAATAAATTTGTTGCATTTAACTAAGGTTTGAGTAATTTGACATCACATAGTGAATCATTTATGCAATTATTTGTTTTATTTATGACAAAAGCTGTTCTATTTGCATTGCCACCTTGTTAGTGGTTCTTGCAAATAATGTTTAGGCCTACTTATTAGAGAGAGTGGGAGTTCTCACAAGGTTCTATACATGCAGATCTCTCCTCGCCAAGGTCTATTGAGAGTCCGTGAATTTACCTTAGCAGAGATTGAACACTTTGTTGATCCTGAAGACAAATCGCATCCAAAATACTATGAAGTTGCAGAACTGGAATTCCTCATGTTTCCAAGGGAAGAGCAAATGTCTGGTCAGTCTGCAAAGAAAATTCAGCTTGGTGAAGCAGTTTCAAAGGTATGTTTGAATGAGTCAATTTTGAAGTTAGTTTTTTTCTGCACACTCCTCTATGTCACCATGATCTCTTGCCTTTCAGGGAATTGTCAACAATGAAACTCTTGGCTATTTCATTGGGAGAGTGTATCTCTTCCTGACTCATCTTGGTATAGACAAAGAGCGACTTCGATTCCGCCAGCATCTTGCAAATGAAATGGCACACTATGCTGCAGACTGTTGGGATGCTGAGATTGAGTGTTCCTATGGTTGGATTGAGTGTGTTGGTATTGCAGATAGATCTGCGTATGACCTGCGTGCTCATTCGGTGAGAATTTGTTTCAATCATAAAACCTATTTCTTTATTTACAGTGCTAACCACTATTCTTTGGATGCAATGCGTATATACTATGTCTGACAGCAGGCTTCTGACTGTATAAGTCAAGCAATATCTAGTAAGTAGTACATATGTATTAATTGTTTAATGTGTTTACCAGGAGAAAAGTGGAGTTCCTCTTGTGGCCCATGAGAAGTTCTCAGAACCTAGGGAAGTGGAGGTATGCTTTCTGCTAATCATGCTCATTTTGTTTGCTGTTTCTCTACTACGTATGCTTGACAAATTGTTCAGAAGAAGAGATTCCAAAATCTTCATACTGTAGGCGGCATCCTTATAGCCAACTCATCTGAGAGTGTGGAGACAGCCATCTCATGTCCACCTATGTCTCCTTAACTATATACTATCATCATAAAATTCAACTCCTTATCGTTGCCAGTCGTTAACCTGAGTTTTGATAAATCTCAGAAATTGGTTATAGCACCGGTGAAGAAAGAGTTGGGACTTGCATTTAAGGGTAGCCAAAAGATGGTGGTTGAAGCTTTGGAGGTGAAGTCGAGTATACTGGCCATTTATGCTGTGAAAATTTTTCTGGCAGTTTGATTTATGACTTTCCTTTCTATTTGTTAGGCAATGAATGAAAAAGAAGCTATGGAAATGAAGGCCTCTTTGGAAGCCAATGGAGAAGTAGACTTTTATGTCTGCACTCTCGGGAAAAATGTCGCTATCACAAAGAACATGGTTGCAATTTCCAAGGAAAAGAAGAAGGAACATCAGAGGGTTTTCACACCGTCAGTAATTGAACCATCATTTGGCATTGGGAGGATAATATATTGCCTCTTTGAGCACTCCTTTTACACCAGGCCAAGTAAAGCTGGAGATGAGCAATTGAATGTGTTCCGTTTTCCTCCTCTTGTTGCACCTATTAAATGCACGGTCTTCCCACTTGTTCAGAATCAACAGTACGAGGAAGTTGCCAAAGCCATTTCCAAGTCATTGACTGCCGCCGGAATCTCACATAGGATTGATATTACAGGTGTAATACTATGACTGCTTGTCTCATTCTCATCCCTGGTGGCATGGTGAACGTTGGTGTGCTAGTTTCCGATGTGATTGGCTCGTAATCTTAATGCAGTTATATATTTGCTTTTTAACAGTTTGCTGATGCCATATGATGGTTACAGGTACTTCAATCGGGAAACGCTATGCCAGAACAGATGAACTTGGTGTACCCTTTGCAATAACTGTTGACTCACCGTCATCCGTGACAATCCGGGAGAGGGATAGCAAGGATCAAATCCGTGTAAATGTGGAAGAAGCAGCATCAGTTGTGAGGTCAGTAACGGATGGACAGATAACGTGGGCTGATGTATGGTCAAATTTCCCTCACCACAGCTCTGGTTCTGTGGAGGACTAATTTTGGAGAAACATGGAAAGCTTTCAGTTGGCATACAATACAATAATGTCCAATACATAACTGTTTGATTTTAAATTGAAAATCATTCCGGAGCATTTACAGACAAATTGGAAACTATTGAGCACTGGCTCTCAACATTTAGCAAGTAAATGTGAAACATGTGTGGTGATGTTGCTTGGTATGGAAGTATGGAACCCTGTCCAGTTACTAGTACGTGATGTTAGTTACATGGGACCATGGCAAAAAGTCGATTTCCTTGGGTATGGGATAGTCTTAAGTCCTGCCTAACTTTTCTTGCTGCTCTCGTTACATGTTTGGTATGTAATTTTTAAGAATGTGATTGATTAATTTAATATTTATGCTATATTTGGTATGAATGATAATAAATTTTTATTTATATTGAACTATTATATGATTTATTTTATAAATAATTAATCAACATATTTTGTACTTTATAAGTAATTAATCAACATTATTTTTTAATGATTTATAAAATTGTTCATTTTTAAATACTTATAAATAATTTTATGATAAGATTAAAATTAAAGAACTATAAAAAATTTGTTTTTATATAACATGATATCAATGAAACAAAATAAGATAATTATTAAAAAAATTAAATATAAAATACTGTTATGTTAAAAAAATTTGAAACTTTTTTGGATAAATATTTATTTGATCATTCTAGCACATATTATATTGTCTAACATATTGCACGTTATATGAATAACAACAGTTATAATAATAATGTGACAGAAAAATAAAATTTTAAATTAGTCCCTGAGAGTTGAGAAGTCTTCGACTTTAATAAGTTAGAAAGTGAGAGTTGTAAATTATCATCGTACGAGTAGAGCCCTACAAGGCCAAGACAAGAGGGAGGCGACTTAAGACTTAAAGCCTGTAGTTGTCTTGTTTAGTTAGAACTTAAACAGGATCATTTTGACCAGCGATTGTGATTTCAATAGACCGTGCGTGGGGAAAGAACGACGACGATGTTAAGGATCTCGGGGAAGAGGGTTTCATCTCTAGGCGGCTCGTGGAGATCATCACAAGCAACCTCTGACTTTGTCTTTCGAAACCATCATCATATTCTTTATAATGCCAATGCCAATGATGATTCGGTCTCTGCCTCTTCCAGATCCGTTTCGTCTACCTATCGCTTCTCATTGTCTCCATATTTCTTCAGAGGTTCTCTTTTTTTCCTTTTTACGATTCATATACCTCAATGACTGTGATTTGTTTTCCTTCAAATGCTAAATTTATGGGCTGAACATGATCCAGCTTCAGAATCCTTGGGCTGTTATTCATGACGCGTTTCTTTCTTCTTCGTTACTTATCAAAACTCTACAGAAATGTAGAATACATTCATTAGAGTTTCACCATTTTGTCTTTGTGTCCGGCCTCAGAGTCTTTGAGCTAGTAGTCATGATGTGTTTCATTTATGTTTCTTGTCAAATCTGTACAAATGAAGAATACGTTAGTTGAAGTTCCACACTTTTCTCTTTGTTTCATATAGCATCATAAGACTTGTCGACGAAATCCCATTTTGGAATAAGGAGTTAATGAGTAGTTTTGACTTGTTTCACATCATCCTTGTTCCGTTTGGCTTTAGCCATATTTCCTTCGAATTTCCTTTCCTACTTTTGTCCTCGTTGTTCGTTTAGTGAGTGGACTCTTGAATCAATAAGACTAGCTTGATATTCTTAGGATTTGTCACTATAACAGTACTTTTCTTAATCAAGTGGATATAGAATGTCCTAATGATTGATTCACTTTTTCAGGGATTTCTTCTGGAATCCTTGATATTCTTGGGGTTTGTCACTATAAGATTTACTTATTTTAATCTAATGGATATCAGATGTGCTGATGATTTATTCATTTTATCAGGGTTTTCTTCTGGAATCCTTGCCTCAGGTCAAGATGCCAGTTTGATCGAAGAACTCCCCGCTACTGTGTTAGCAGTGAAGAATCCTACTTCAAAAATTACCTATGATGAGTATAATCACGAGCGTTTTCCACCTGGTGACCCCAGCAAGCGTGCCTTTGCCTACTTTGTCTTGACTGGTGGCAGGTTTGTTTATGCATCCCTAATTCGTCTCCTGATCCTCAAATTTGTCTTGAGCATGTCTGCCAGCAAAGATGTCCTTGCCCTCGCTTCCCTTGAGGTTGACCTCTCTAGCATTGAGCCTGGGACTACTATAACCGTCAAGTGGCGTGGAAAGCCAGTTTTCATTAGAAGGCGAACTGAAGATGATATTAATTTGGCTAACAGTGTTGATGTTGGGTCACTTCGGGATCCACAGGAGGACTCGGTCAGGGTTAAGAATCCAGAATGGCTTGTTGTCGTGGGAGTCTGCACCCACTTGGGGTGCATTCCATTACCTAATGCTGGTGATTTTGGCGGTTGGTTTTGCCCATGCCATGGTTCACATTATGACATATCTGGTAGGATCCGCAAAGGGCCGGCTCCTTTCAACTTAGAAGTCCCAACTTACAACTTCTTGGATGAGAACAAGATTCTTATTGGATGAGAAATGCGCAGGAATTCTTTTATGGGGCAAAGATGTATTAAATTTTGGTCTTTATGCCTTGGAGATGCAGATAAAACTCTTTTCAATTGATTATATCTTTCTGTTAACTTGGTTTGACCAACATGACACCATTTTGGACGTTGTATCCACTGTCATTAATGGCGGGGTTCTGATTTCTTAATAATAAGCATGGATACCTATTGATCATTTTCAATTTAATTGAATTTTTTCATTCTATTAGGTTACTTTTCAATTATTTCTTACCAAGTTTTACATGCAATAGATACTTGCGCCATCTTTACTTGGCAAGATTTAGGTTCTTGTGGCTGCTTTGCATCTAACTTTTTTTGTTGAGGACTACATTCGCCGTCTGCGAGCTGCATGCCAATTTACACAGGTTCATTCAGAATTACTGCATTACTTTCTATCTACATCTTGCTGGTATGGTTGGCTCAGTTGGCATTTTTTCTTCTCTCATTGACAACTAGTACTCAAGTTCAGGGTCTCATCTAAGAGGAAAACAAAGTTGTGAATTGTTTCACATGCAAGTATATTGCAACTGAATCAATGAAACCTATTTCAGTTACAACTTGCTTTCGTCCAACATAAGAATTTCAAATCCTTAGAGTATTCAGCTCTAATTAATCAGCTTATCGTCAGCCAGTAGCCGTAGAATAGAAAAAAGTTTTAAGATACAACTAAAATGCTGTTTGGACCTGTGTAAGGCATAGAAGCTGTTGAAAAATCGAATAGCTATAACGCCTTCCAAGTGCTCAAACTCTAGAAATTGTAGACCAAAATAAATACTTGACCTTCTCAAGCACTAACAAGTAAATTAAGTTAGCTGTCTTGAATAGGCACTAATGGCAGTTTGCCTCCGTATACATCCGGAAGCTGGCTTTCATCAATGTCACAAAGCAGAGTTGATGTCAACTTTTTGTTCTCCACGAAAATTATCTGCATAAAATTTGAAAAATATGTTAACAGGTAGGGTCTATCTGAAATCAGTTCCTTCATAATGACAAGATTTGTTTGCCATTTACACGCAGCTCAATTGTCGTCCTCAAGTGCAGAAACAAACACAAGGAGATGGTAAAAAGTTGCAGCACTGGGTTACTTGGATAGGAAGCTGGAATATCTATTTGACAATAGCAACATTACTTGTTGACAGCAATTCCAGGTACTATTGGTAACGTGGTATGGCAACTCCTACCGAAGTTTTATCACTATGGCCATCTTATTAGATAACATTTTTTTACCCATTGTGTTCAAAAGAAAGGCAGTTGTTTGATGATCACCATGTTCCTGGAGATGTCATGAGAACAGTTTCAGAACCATCAAGTTCCTTTTTACTCTAGGGTGTAAGGTTTCAAATAAAAACATAAAGAAAAGCTGGATAAGCTGTTACGAAGAAAGAGATTTATGTACCTTCTTTTTGGTTTTGCTGTCAACAAACGGGTAAACGGCCTTCCATGCTGTCATGAAGACGTAAGGCACATGAACAAAAAACAATTTCCCTAACCTCTCAGGGTAACAGTCCTGTCACCAAGAATTCAGATTGCCACTATAAGCATTTTTCTCAGCAGCAATATGTTTCAGCCTTAATCCTTCTATTACAGCATTTTGGAAATGGATGTAATGCTTCTAAACAGCAAATCATTATGCACAAGAATTAGTCGATTGCCCATGGTAGGTTGTCAAACCTGCAATATGGACAGTGCCGCTATGTATCCACGAATGTCACTGTTAGAGTATCCCCATCCCTCAAGATCAGCTATGGACACAAACTTTTCCTGTCCAGGTGGCAATCTGCAACCAAAAATATATCGCATGAGCTAAATTCCGTGTCTAGATTAAAAACATGAGAATTAGAAGACCTCTGTTCCTTCAGACCTGGAAAAGAAATTATGCAATATTTGCAATAAAGGATCGATAACCGAGGGGACACAAACATATCAATCTAGCTCAGCACCCAGGTTCAAGTTTATCAACTTAACGAAACGTTGACTTTAAAAAAATGATTCTGGGATTGATTGCCATTGATAAAAGCAGACAATAGAGATCCAAGTTGTAACAGAAAGGACTTACCTGGCGCATATTCTGTCAAGAGTAAAGACTACAAAACCTGCAGGCAGGATAGTACAGAATTTAGCTAAAGGAATAACGGTGAAACAGAAACTGATGACTCAGTTTTGCAGATAATTTTTGCCATATTATTGAACAAGTAGTGCCAGGGGATACAACATACGCTTGAACTCTTCTAAATTCCCTTTGTAGGGCTTGTGCCGGGCACCTAAAACGACCAATATGGGGCGATTTTGCTTATCAACACCTTGCATAAACAACTTGTTTTGAGCAAGTTCATTTGGAATCTCTGACGGAGATATGGAGCCATTGGGTACAAAGGATCGCCTCCAGCTTAGATACTTGAGAAATAAGTTAGAGGCCTTTTCAATGTCTAGTTCCCGAGCTCGTAGAAACCTCCTGATCATGAAATCATCCACTTCCTGAAATCAAAATTATTAGATTGAAGCACAATGCAAGCAAAGGTAACACTGGTAAGCTATGAATTGATTAACCATACTTAAACATCACTGTACATACAAGTTAACTAAATCTAGATCCGAATGAAACCAATGATACTGTCGCCGTATTCAACATTTACAGAACTGCAGTAATATAAAAATGTAAGAGCTCTCATATAGCAATAGATCACAACAAAAGGTAAAGGAGACAACTTTTCCAAGTTTAACAAGAATCAGAGAAGGGAGTCATCTTTAATCAAATTCTGGGGAAGAAAGCTTTCATTCAAACACCAATAACTTTTCTCATAGCAACAAACGAAACAGCTGTGGGACTGAACCTTGCAAACTATTTAATATTCCCCTGAACAAAATCTTCAGAACCAATCAAAATCCAACAAACGTCCCATAAAAGACATGGTTTTTCAGTTTCCAACCAATGATTCTGATATTTTTTTCATCTCGGATGGGTTTAGACTTAATCTTAGGAGAAAAAAGAAAGAGGTAAAGACGAGAAAAGCTGGGACCTTGGAGGAGGGATCTTGAGCTTCGACAAATGCTCTCATGACACCAATTTTTGTTTGCTCAACGTCATTGATTCTTCTTTCTTCTCCATTCTGTTTTTCTGTTGCCCCGTTTCCGTTTACTTCGTCTCTGTTTTTGAATTCCATTTTCCAGTGTTCTCTGTGTTTGATCTGTTTTCCTATCTCTCTTTTCCTTTTTTATTGGTCGACTTTGAAGACTATAAATCACCTCCAATGGCAGGAGATTGACTAAATTTTAATAGACTAACTGGATTCTGGAACCTAAAAAGTATAAAAGTATCTGCCCACCATCAAAGACTCAACGTACGATCTGAAAGTTTTCTATTGAAATTTCAACTGGATGATGCAAGAAAATCTTCAGCTTTAAAATTTAACCACAGCCACAATATTCTTTATTTCTTATAAGATTGGGATTATTTATTTTCCAAATTAATTATCTTCAGCATTGAAATTTTGTTTGGAGAAGTTGTACGTTGACCTGATTGCTGGTATGCCAGACAAACAGCCAGAGTTGGTAGCAAATATGCATATGATTTACTGGACAGCTTCAACTATGCCAACTGTATTTGGTACATGACCACTGATTCTGTTGCTCTTGTTAAACCCAAAATGTGTTAGCCAGATTAGTTATAAGAAACAGTTTAATGGCATTTACGCTTAAAAAAATGTTGAGTAGCAATTACAGGAACAAAGCCTTTGATCATTGAATACAACTTATACTGAAGTATTTAAGTTCGATAAAATCGAGAATTTAATGTATTCTTGTTTGTTTATCCCCAAGACTTTAAAGAACGAGGCTACAATTATCGAGCATCATCCATCCAACTTGCGCTAATTAAATACAGAGGATGGTAGTCGGCCTAACCATAAATATATCACATGGTCCAAGTTTTTGAACAACTGTTGTCCACATGTATACTGTACAATAGCTTTGCAGAAGCCAGCAGATATTCTTTGCAGATCTTTTTGCGTCTCTGACTTCTAACTTCGTTAAGTGATGTAACAAGGATGATAATAGGGATATGTTACTCTCTTATGCTTAAACATGGTCCAAGTTTTTGAACAACTGTTGTCCCCATGTATACTGTACAATAGCTTTGCAGAAGCCAGCAGATATTCTTTGCAGATCTTTTTGCGTCTCTGACTTCTAACTTCGTTAAGTGATGTAACAAGGATGATAATAGGGATATGTTACTCTCTTATGCTTAAAATTCAGGTATAAAATGATGCTGATGTTAGGGTTAAGGCAATGGAGTTCGTTATGCAAGGACCTTTAGTGCAAAATAATGGGTAGAATCACAACACTATCAAGAACCCTGCAAAAGAAAGCTACACGACAAGTTGTAAATCTTGAACTAAGTAGTTTTAATTTTTTAATAAATAATTTATAAAAATTTGTAAAGTAGTTTATTGGATTTTGAATGATGATTATATCAACAACATATATCGTTATATTTTCTAATGTCACGGGAGGCTCGATTATTTATTTAAATTTACTATATCAAAATTTTACCCACCTTTAGATATTTATATTTGATGGATAAATTATAAATATTTATAATTATCTCATGATATAATATTTAATATCAAGTCGTTCAATATTTTGTATTAAAATCTATTCCTTTTCTTGTAATGAAAGAATTCCAATGTGCTCTGATTTTTTTTACACCCTGTTGTATTCATACATTGATTCGGATTTTGAGAAGCACGCTTTTACAATTTCGGGAAATAACTTATGAATTGGTCATGCCAAGCAATTTAAGACAAGAAAAGCAACATTATAAACAAAATAAAGTGATGATTAATTTACAATATGTAACAAAAATGAAATATAAATATGGATACCTGGAATAAATTTGCCTCTTTAACGAATAGTAATGACCATATCAAAATTACCTGAAGCATACTTATAAATTTCCATTTGTGAGTTTAGAAGATATTGTATTATCTCGTTGGCAACAATTATTATAATAATTAATAACATTCCCCGATTAATTTTATCCTTTTTTTTGTAAATTTAGTTTAAAACAGACACTAGATTAAAAATGCCCCAATTGTAAATAACAGAAAGTAAAATTGTCTTCCTCATCTCTCATTGATGATTGTTAGATAAGGTATATGCAAAAAAGACAATTCTTCGTATTAGCCTTGATTGCTTCCTTCTTCCTTTTCATGAAATTATAAAAATAACTCACTGTTAACTTTTCATTACTATCAACTAGACGAAATATCCTCACCAAAGGCTTACAAACTCAGATAACAAATTGACATTGAAATCAGATTTTATAATATTCAAATATAATTCTAGAAATTTCCAATCCAACATTAGACTTAGGATGCTAAGATGCAATCATTTATCACTTCTAAAAATTTGTCTTAACTTCTTCTTCATCAACACAAAACACTGAAGTGATAAAAAATTAGTTGCAAATATTGTATAGCAGGACAACACAAATTCCTACCATTAGTGAAATCATTTCTCATTAAATTTAGAACTCATGCATGATTGATGATAATCCCGATCACTTTTTTTACTTTTTATGTAGTCTTATCAATGATAGGAAAATATCTAGCATCTTGTATAATTTTCAACATCAAGTCAATGAAATGTACTTGCTTTGTAATCTTCTTCCAACTACTTTGTAAGTAGAATCATTGTCAGGAATTAACTGAACAATATTTTTTGGCTTAACTTCATTCATAGCTTTATCAAATATTTAAAACAGAGTATCGATATTTCTAGCAAGACCAGATGCATCAATAGACTTCAAAAATATTGTCCCCTTTGTAGAACAAACCAAAAAAGTGATAATAGGTTTTTGTCTTCTATTTATCCAACTAAATGATTAAACAACCATAAGTAGCCCAAGTTATTCTTCTTTTATCCAAATAATTTGTTATTTTATAAACATAGATTTTCAGAAGTTTACCTTTTATATTCATCAATTGAAAGAGCTTTATATCATGGACTATAAGAGACGATAACATCTATTACAAGTTGGTAGTAATAAGATTGAGCAGTATTGAATATTATATCTGAATCATACCACCATCTAGTCATTGCTATGTCATATTATAAGTTGCTTCTTTATAGTGTAAGATATTACATATTGAAAGCTGAGCTCTAGGAGCCATTCGTAGTGCAAAAAGATTAAGCTCTTATCTTCTTCTTTCCCTCACATCCATTTCCTTCTTATTGGTTAGGGATAATACCGTCAATATCATGCTATCATCCTGACCAACGTAAAAGGAACTTTCACTACCAATTCCATACTTCAGTTTTTGTCTTCTTTCTTTTTCATACTGATACTCTTTAAGCAAAGTCTTCATTTTTCATTTCATATCATAGCTCACTTTCTTACAAAGCTCCATAAAAAAAGTCAAAGTCAATGTATCCATTGTATAAGGCTTCCTACTTTGTAAGGGTCTAGGGAGAGTCATCGATATACGTAATCTTCCCCTTATATTTTTTATGAAAAGGCTATTTTTGTGATTTAAATATTTGACCTTTTGGTCACAAAGAAGCAAATTTTACCAGTTATTGCATATCACCTTTAATCCCAGCCAAATGCTTCTTTAAGCTGATGATTCCCCTACTTTTCAAATGTTTATTGTCATAAAAAAAATAAAGACATATATCAAAATCAAATTAATAACACGATGTTCAAAAAAATTCTTTTTTCTATATAACACCATTACATAACAAATTCAACAGTACATAACTATATAACATCATTACATCTTTCTTTTAGTAATTTATGTTGCAAAAATGAATTTATTTTACAAAATAAAAAAATCATTACTTAAACATTAAATTCACACTATATCGAGTAATGAGTATATGCTCATAAATAAAGGGATATCTTAAAAGTCATTTTAATATAATCATAAAGAATTCTAACTACCTTAAGTTAACTTAAATATAATTAATGAGAAATTAAATTCCCTAAAGTATCTCTTTTTAATTCCTATTAACTACTTTATATTATGTATTTACCTATAAGTAAAATAGGATAATGAATATGCATTTAAAATTTTATTATCGTATTAGAAGTATTCCTTTCTTAAGTTTAGTTTTATGCATTTGTAATATTATTTTCTAATGATAATAATGTAAAAATGCAAACATTAATTCGATAAACTTAAATTTTATCTCATTTTTATGATATATTAAAATAAAACTAAACTCAAATTATGATAACAATATCATCTTTGATCCTTACAAAGTCATGTTAATAAGACATATAATGAGTTAAATCATATAAATAATTGTCAAAAACAAGTTTACTTTAACTCTTAAATAACAGTTGCATAAAATTAAAACTATACCATTAATTTGTAATTTGTAATTTGTGATTTGTAATAAAACACAACCTCATAAATTCACAAATCATAATTTATTCACCCTCTAAACGGTACATACCACCATCCAACAACTACAAAACAATCACTCAAGCCACTAGGCAATTCAGTCACCTACAGGCCCCAACCACTAACCAAGAATCAACCAATTACCACTAACACAAACTCATAATTCAAAAATTAGTTAACCACGCAAATCACAAAAAAAAAACCACAACAGATCTAAGAACCAACTAGCGATGAGAGAAAAGGATGAACTGCTGAAGTAGGTTCATGAGACAGAGGGGTTACTGATGGAGGAGGAGCATATGAGCAACCTAAAGGAGTAGATCTAAGAACTAAGAAGCAGCATGGACGGTGGAAAATAACAGACTTGAGAACCAAGAAGTTAAGAACCAAAAGAGCAGACGGTGATGGTAGGCTAGCAACAACAAGCAGACGAAGATGATGGGCCTGTGATGAGGACTAAAGTAGAGAAGAGGAGAGCTCAAAACTAAAAAAGGAGAGCAATGAGAGACACAAATGAGTGAGGCACAACTAAGGATGGCAAAGACAGAGTCAATAGGGGATAATTAGGATTTTTTAATTAAATCTTCAAAATTTACATTTTGAGCCTGCTATTTTATCGGTATTACTAGTATCGAGAGTACTGGTTAATGCCAATCAAAATGATTAGTACTATTTGATTCCAAAAATTAGTATACATTCATATTATTTTTTGGTTGGTACGATAGGTTTTGACTAATACTGACTGGTACAGTCAAAATTCCAAACAATTATTTATACTGTGATAATATTTTTTTTGAAAGGCACTGTGATAATTTTTTTATATTATTTTTTAGTAATAATAATAATAATAATAATCATGATGATGATGGAGATGATGATGATATCACAAGCCTTAAGCGTTTATAAGTCTTCTATAAAAGAACTTGTACAGAAAGGCGACATTATAATGACGTATATTTTGACTGAGAATAAGTTACTTCATCCTCCAATTTGAAGACTTCATCCGCTATTTTTGTTAAAAATGTTTGTAGCATGAGCGTTTTGAGGGCCTTTAACAATAATACTATTAGTTAGAGACGATTGTATATTTGCTTTAAATATTGTTTCCTTCTCTTGTGTATATATACCTTGATTATAAATATTATTTTGCATTATCATAATACTGGTAAAAGTCTTAAGTTTTATGATAATCTTGAATATATGATAGATCAATTGAAATATTTATAGTTTGATTTTATTCCTATGTTACCTAACACATTCAATTATCTCGAAAGATATTCACATTTTATGAGATATAAGGGGTATGAAATTTAATCCTATAAAGATTTTCTCTTTATATTTAATGTAAACGTTTACAGAAATAGAAACTAACAAATGGAATATGTTACATTATAGATCATTTAGATATCATATTGTTTGTCACACTTTTCTCATTTATATTAAAAAGGTTATTACATATGCATGATGTATTAAATCTGTGTCACATATCTTTTATTTTTATTATATCTTTCCATATCCAAGAACCCTTTTGGGATTGAATGATGAAATTTAATCATCTTTGGATCAAATATTTTACATAGATCTACCAGTACAATATCATTTTTATTCTCATAATCTTTATTGTTTTACTTTATACAAATACAATAATTTATATTTATCCGAGGGAAGCATATCAAAATTTAAATATTTATTAATTACTATTTTTTAGATTAATGCCAAGAAAATAAAAGTTGATATAGAATAAAGATAATAAAGTAACCTAGTAAAGGATTTAATTATTTGAGCTAATGTCCAATGAAGAAAATAATACCTTATTAGTATGTTTGGTAATATTAAATCTGTGATGAGAAGACTCAATAAATAACTACTAAGTTTCATAGATATCAAGTTTCTCTAATTTGTTGAGAGATATATATGTTAATAAAGGTGCAAAAAATCTTGTTTACATTGTTTTAAATAATTTTTGTAATTGACAATCAAAAGGTTTAGGAGATTATTTAAAAGTTAACAAGCTTACTCAAGTCTTGAGCTACTTATTCAAATAGAAATATGAAGTAAAACAAATATATTTTCACGTTATCTATATTTATATAATTTCATAGTTGATCCTAAGTTTACCAATAAACTTCTTGTTATATCTTAAACTATTTGTTATTTTTGTTTGTTTAATGTTGGAAATGGCTTAATTGGATATGAATCAAAGCATATTACTTTGTTTTTTGAAACCTAGCATAAACTGTTCATTATGGTGCAATTTAGAGGGTAAACACTTTAAATCATAAAACTTAAATTAGAAACATTTGCCTTACCTATAATATGAGCAACAATATCCTCAGTTCTATTTACATATTAAAAACTAATGCTTTCTAACTGTTTTTACAAAAATAAATAGTCTTTAACTATCAACCCCTTCACTGATGAATATGAAAACTTCTTGTTCAAGGTTTAAATCAATAAAATTGCATATGTTTCAATCACAACTTTAGAAAGACCCATATATTTTATCCATCCCAACACCTCCCTCATCTTAATTCCTTATGTTATCATAGGTTCGCAAGTGATATTAAAAAATTTATTACCTGTCACTACCAATTCTTCCTATGACCTTAAATCACAAATCCAACTCTTATCATACTTTTTCTTGGGAAGTGAATTGCATATGCATTTTCCTTCAACCACCTTTTCTCTAGTTTACTCCATTATAAATTAATTAATTTTACTTACGTTCAAATTAAACTTTCACACTTCTTTCTCACCTATTGCCATTAGTTGAGAAACTCGTTAACATAAATTGCCATTTTATTGCTTATTGACATCTCTTTTTTTTATAGCAAAGCATTCCTATTTTTCTAAATTGCCTAACATATCATTACTACTGCTTCACAAATTGTTATAATAAGTGCTAAAAAGAATATTTTTTAACTAATTTAGTAAATTTACAGTATTATCTCTACGAAAATTTAAACTCTCAATCACCCAATCACTCTAACATAAAAAGACACATCACATAATATTTTATAAATCATTTAGGTACCATTGTTAGTTTGTATACTTCATTTTCTCATTTATGTTAATAAGGTTATTGGATATGCATATGACATATATTTGTTCGCTCAAGGTTATATGCGCTAAGTTTTACCAATTATAACCTTGGTAATTACCATAAGCACACAGGTCGTTCGCGTAGTATCTAAGGTATCGATCCCACGAGGAAGGAAACTAGTCCTAAAATCTAAAGGCAGCTAAGTTCACAATTAACCTAATTGAATAACTAATGCAGAAATTAAATTAATCAAGAATCAAATATGAGATATTAAAGTACAAAAATAATGAACATAATAACCAACTCACATAAATAATCTGAAACTCAACCTAGAAATGACCAATTGAGAGAAAGGGGGAATTTATTCAAAACTAAGGAAAATCTAACCAATTATACAATTTTCGACTTAATGGGCCTAGACGATCCTAGGATGAATTACTCTCTCTCAAGTTATAATTCTTAATCCTAATTGATAAACCCTAATTCAAATTATGGGAATTGCGATCTCTCGATCTATAACTGGTCCACAACTTAAATTAGTTCTGAATTTGCCTATTATCCTACTAGGAATCTATGCTCGATCTCTTATTACATGACTCTACTAGTTTGATTCAACTCTCTAACTATCGATTTACTTAACTTTCGTTAGCCTAAATCAATGATTTTCATCTAGTTCACCCTCTCAGTTTGTTGCCAAATTATGAAGAATCGAAATTGAATCACAATTAAATCAAATTAAACACAATCAAATAAACTTTATTAATCTCAAGAATAAAACACCCGAAAGTGAGTTTAGACAAAAGATCAACACTCAATAACAATAATTCCAATAAATATTCAAATCTCATATATCAACGAAATCCAAAATAAAAATCGAAAATACTATCAGAATGGATATCGGAGGTCGTGATTGCAGAAAGTTTCCTATTCTGGGAAGTACGTTGCGTCAAGCGTATCTCCGTGCCTTTCTTTCTTCTGTTCTTCCTCAATCGCTTGATCTCTCTCTAGATCACTCTCGAACTTTTGTAGAATCTCATTTTTTTGTACAAGTCTTTTGGCTCTCTAATGACTACTGGTGGCTGTCATGTAATGTTCTGTTTATTTTGTGGAAGCCCTAGGTCAAATTTGGGGTCCAAAAGATTGTGGCCTTACATGTCAAGATCGTGGCCTAAAGTGCATGATTGTGGACTAGCTGCTTCTTGCTCTTCCTTCTCTGTCACGATGGCGGCCAATGTGCGCGATCGTGGCTTATGCTTGTTGGTCTGAAACTCTCCAAATCTTCACTATTCTTCCCTGTTTACCCTGCAACACTAGCACACACATCAAGGTATACAAACAATGCAATAATGCGACAATGACTCTAATCTTCATGAAATAAGTTTAATCTTAGACACAGCTATTCAAATTATGACAAATTATTAACAAAAAAAATATTTGTCTAGGAGCTTTGAACTAATTATAGAACTAAATCAAGACCTAAGTATTAACTAGTTACCCTTTTCTATTGTACACACATTAATAATTCTTCGATCCCTCGGACTTTGTAACTATTCCTAAGTATAATCCCATGAAATTTAAGCTTATTACAAGTCCGGTAAGTTTTTATTTAGAACTTTTTCTAATTATTATTATCCATGACTTAGCCATTTACTCGGAGGCAAACATTTATGATGAATGTCGATTCAGCTACTCGACTGATTTATTAAGTAATAGCTTGGTTGAAATGTCATTATAGCCTTTTTACATGAAGACACACATTTGTGAAGCGTGTCGATCCGGTTACTTGGCTACATTACATTTTCAACTGGCTACTAGCTCTATTCACAACCTGAAGGCCAACGGAATAGTGATTTATTAAACATTTATTAAACACACAAAATTTTTTTCATTGCCTACCTTGTTGCTTAAACTAGTCGTTTCCATGAAAAATACTAGTTAAGCTACTTAGCTAAAAGGCCTCAAATTATGAATGAATGTGACAATCTAGAGAGTGCTACATTTACCCTAAGTCATAATTAGGCTGTATATTTATCCAAAGGCCCCTTATTTCACTAATTTTGTAGGCTAATGATCATTTACAACCAAATAAGCTATGCCAAAAATTAAAAATTTTGCACTCAATCTAAGCCATTGACACATTCACACGTTTCACACAATGTAACCTAATACTATCATATGATATGCAAAATTCACATTTAAAAGAAAAACACAAAATCCCTCACCACACTTGAACAACACATTGTTCTCAATGTGAGAAGGAGACAAATAAACACACTTAAACAAAATGTGAAGACAAAAATTCAAGTAACAATGAACAAATAAGAGTAACAAAACAATCAAAAATAAAAATAAAAATAAAAATAAATGTAATACTAAACAAAAAAACAAAACAAAATTAAAGACAGATTAGGTTAGACTTGGATCTTATGGGGACGGAGGTGGTAATGGTGTAAGAGGTGGTAACTGAATCCCTTGAGCTTCAAAATACCAATGGAGTTGTCGGATCTCTCGGCTCTGGTGTTGTTGCGTACGCACCACTTCCTTAAGCATTTTATTGGTTTCGAAAATGGCGTCCAAAACCTTGTCTAGCGTGGGTCATCTTCTTTAGATTCTTCACTTATCGAGTCCGTTGTGCCTGTTGAGGCGGTCTGGAGCTTGAATTTGCCTGACTGACCTGCCCTGGTCTGCACATATGTCTTCTCATGGATATCCCGCAATTCCATGTTAGTAGAATCAATGATTTCCACTTGAAATAAATGATGGTGGTCGAGGAACTCAAGCAAAAGGTCCGCCAATCTACTTTGATCCACCCCAAAATGCTCTTCAATGGTAAACACCATGTATCCCATTCCGAGATGATTGCTCTACTTTTGCAGAGTCACAATAAGGGTATTTAGCACATGCGTGGATGTGTATATCGGAATACTATGGTCTATTTACCAAAGTATGAAAAGTTCCTTCATTAAGCACTTATTGGTCTCCAATTTGTCAAAGACTAGCTAACACATAAATTTGTGTAGCAGTAAGTATTCATGGGACCGAATAATGTTGTTGTGGGTATTGTTGGCATAAAACCGCTCAATCCCAATAAGCTCTTCATAAACTGGGAATTGGAACTGAATGAACTGGCTCCACTGAATTCGCTAGGCAAAGTTCTCTACCCACTCAAGCACTTTTATCCTATCCAATGTATCGAAATTAAAATACCTAGGAGCTACAATTTGTCTAGAATGAAGGGATCGAAAATGAGTACCTTCCTCCTTGATGTAAATAGGAAATGTTGCTCTAAAGTCCATTGCTCGGTTCCTTCTCCCTCATCCCATGACTTATTGTTAGGCCCCATTTTCGGAGTCTAACTCGTGAGTCAAACATACATGCATCGCTTTGTAGGGTTCTTTTAGTGGAATCTTATTAGCCAACATAGGTTCATCTTCATTCTCATAATAACCCAATATTTCATAATTGAACACTAGATATACGATAATCCATTCTTATGTTTATATCCCCAATCATCACCCTAACATATCAGTCATTTTTATCCCTTATTTTGATATCAAACTAAGTACATTCTAAGCTCCATTCAAGCCTAAATGTATAAGAGAAACGCATTGAAAGTCTAAAATTTATATATATACAAGGTTTGGGAAAATTTACATAACTTTCACCATGGATGTCAGATTAAGGTCATTTAAACACGGTTTCGAAGAGAACTTTAAGTTCTACAACTTCCGTGAAGATTCTGAAGAGAGATTTTGCCATCTAGAGGGTCAAATTTTCACATTTATAAAACTGCCCTGAGAATGTCCGCTTAGAAGACATAAGTCCCTTCAAATAGACATGAACTGAGCTGGAACACTAAAATTCCTGAGAAGGTCGGTCAAGCGGACATTTAGGAGTCAAATTCTAGATTTCCAACTCCTATAAGTTACCAATGACCCATCTTATGTATATCTATCATTTCTAATTCATTTTCCTCATTACCACTTCCATTTCAACTCAATATCATTTACAACTAAATCATAATCTATGTTTGGTCATCAACCCAAAAACATCACCTTTAAACTTACACACATTCATCATAAATTTATGCACATGTTCAACCCCATTTATTACCTTCATTTTATCTCTAACTTATCACACTACTTCTTCCCATTTCAAGACACCATAGTACTTATAACACTAATTCTTCCCATTTCAAGACAACATATTACTCTTATTCTATTAGATCAAAATAGAAAAGCTATATAGTGTCCTGCATATACCCTGTGCAGCGTCACTAACTTGTATCAATCATATCTTTCAAATCCGATCTCCAAAATTTACAAACTTTATGTCATTGGAAAGTTAAAAGAATAAACTACAACTTCAAAGAAGACAACTTGTTCAAATCAGTCTAGATTAATACATTTTTCCTCAGAAGACAAAACACAAATTTATCCCTATGAATGCTCGAAAACACAATGCGAAAACTTGGAAAGTCATGAGCAAAACATACATATATTTCATTAACATCAAAAGAAAAGAGTTTTACAAACCTTTAATTGGCATTTCAAGACCCAAATACATCATTGGTCTCATAATCCAAAAATACACATGTGAGTGATACTTGAAATACGGCTAAAGCCTCGAGTTTTCATAAACTAACTTAAATACAAAATATGCAGATTTGGAGTGAAGCCTTAACTCTCGATCACTCGATCTCTTGCTCTTTACCTGGAGATGGGGAGGAAGGAGGTGAGCTAAAAAGCTCATGGGTAACAAATTTATAGCAGAGAAAAAAGCAAACCATTGAAAGTGTTCATGATCGTAGTAAAATGCTTTGTAACCATAAAACATATATTTCCCAAATTCTCAAACTTGTCAAACATATCATAAACAATATAAGATATGTGTTTCTCAAATTCTCAAACTTGTCAATAAATTCATACATAACATAAGCACTCTTAATAGTTTGGGTAATCTATAAACATGAGGGAGTTCTTGCGAATCTCTAGTAATAACAAAATGGACCACTTTAGGTAGTCCATAAACATGAGGGAGTTTGTGAAAGAGCTCTATGCCACTAGCAAGCAGGCGGGATAAGCCTTTAACATGGTCAACGTGCACGTGATATAACAAAATGAACCATCTCAAACCCACACAAACATGAATTTCATATTTGTAACATCTTGCACATTTCAGAATCATGATTTCAATAAGCATGATGTTTTTCAAATACAATTTTCATCATCATTTCATAAATCATCATCAAGATTAATGTACCAAATATATAACAAATACTGCAGTCATTCAAGAAGCAATAAATGCAACATTTATAAAGCAATTGAAATCGTTTAAATTTTTTGATTCAGAAAAATACTTATGGCTTATTAACTCAACTATAAACATGCCACCCCCTGAGTTCCTTACTTAGAAACTTGCTTAAAAATGCCCCTCCTCTTATCTCTCTTTCCTTGCTTGATTTCCTTCAACATTGGCAAAATTTTAATTCAATAGGAATACCAATTGAGAACCCAACAAGCATATTCACTAAAAATTGATTCTAGAATACTTAAACCCGTGCATTTCCTAAGCTTCATAAGCCAAAACCCTTCCAAAAATCCAAAGGATTAAAATTGGGCTTACCTTGAATCTTCACCAAACAAAGAGATGTTTGGCTCAAATAAAAGCTCTTCTCTTCCTCTTTCTTTTTCTCTTCTTGAATACCCTCAAAATCACTTTTAAAAGCTAAGAAAAGATGAAAACCTAACTTGTCTTTTTTTTCTTTTCTCTCTAATGGTCGACTTTCTCTCTCCCTTTCCTCTCTTTTTTGTATTTCACTTGTTCTCTCCCTTCAATTCACGTTTTTGTTCCTTCTAATGTACAAAACACTCTTTTCCTCTTCCAATTCTACCCTTAGTGAGCACTAAAAGTCAATCCTACCCTTCCTTAAATGCTTTATGCCTTTTAATCTTAAGTGACATGCCACAATTGCCCTCAATACATTCTTAATACATTAATTTCACTAACTAGTGAAATAACATCCAACTAACATTGAAATAAATAATTAAACTCCAATAATAATTCTATCAGGACCTCATAATTTATTCTAAGGCAAAAATTCAAATTCCAAGCTTATTCCATAAAATATCATGCTTAATTTAACAAAAAAAATTCGAGGGCCGACACTTGTTGTCGTCCATATGGCTCTCATCGAGCAGCATACTTAATGTGTGGCATAATATCGGTAGTGGATTGGAAGAATGTGAGGTTGAAAAATTCTAGAGAGAAGAGCATTTGGATGCTGGAATTCTAGAGAGATAAAGTAAAAATGAAAGTGAAGGTGAAAGTTAAGTAAGAATTGAATATATTGGTGGTAAAAAGGGTGAAAAGGTAAAAATGTCATTTAAAAAACACGTCCTCCCCTTTTTATGCATCGTCACATACCACAATCGTGGCCTGTAGCGTACCACCAAGAGGACTCTCAATCACAGGCCACAATCGTGACCTGCTAGGCCACGGTCGTGGTCAGCATCTGTACCCTAGTACCAAAGTCTTTCTTTTGCTCTTTTTCCAATTCCTTTCTCTTTCACTTCACAATTCTTTTTCACTTCTCTTATACACTTACGTAATTTTCCCTATGGCTCCAAAATCCTATACCTCTTTTTGCTTTTATTAAACCAAAACAAAAATAAACCTAACTATGGAATTTAACTAATATAGCAAAATTCAACATGAAACTAATTTTCCATGGGTTACCTCTGATGCAGTGCTTCTTTAAATGTCGGTAGCTCAACGCTCTATCCTTGGATACTTAACCAGGATCAATTACGAGTGACTTGCTTCCACCCTTTTCTCTCAACCTCAGTTTTGTAGCTTATAAGTAAGCTACAAATTGCAAAATAATCAAAAGGACAATATGGATAACATTATGGAAACCTAGTAAGCTCAATAATGTCCTTTTTCTAGATGAAATGTCAATATAACAAGGAATAACAAAACTCCCTAAATCTTCTATCGAGTCCAATAGTTTGCCTTGTACGAAGGTGAGTTGCTCTCTTTCTTCCTTAATCACCTTCGTCTCCTCAACTTCTTTTGCTTTCCGAACAAAGACTTTCATCGCTTCTTCCAACTCGATGTTTGTTGTCATATGTTCTTCATCCTCTTGTTCTTTATAAGATTCGAACACATCAAATATTTTGAATGATCTACTAACCTTCAGATTCTTAATTGCATCATTCATGTTGAATGTCTCTTCATCATCATCAATCTAAAGGGTAGGGTTCCTTGGATGGACATCTACCTAAGATATTTTTATTTCACATGTGGTATATCTAGGACTGGTGGATAGTAGGGAGAGTTGGCATTCTTTTCCTCATGCATTTTTATCATCTCCTGGTCGCCAATGAGTTGGGGTTCGGCATGGTCTTCCTTAGGTTCTTCTAACTTTACTTTATTTCTAAGTGTGATAGCCTTATATTGCTCTCGTTGATGTAATTCCATATTTCTCAAAGAGTCTTCCACACTTCTCTTACAAAATTAACAGGAAAGTTGTCTTACTTGAATATTCAGGTTATGAATAGAAGCGGCATGATTTTCTGTTACTAGATCAATTTGCTCTTCTAGTCTCTTCTAGTTCTCTTTCATATTCGTAAGCTTATCCATAATTTTGTCTAGCTTGAACTCCCATGATCTAAATTCATCATATTGAACTTTAGCTAGGTCTTGATATCCTAAAGGAGTCCCTACATTGTTGGACCAATAGAATTTGAGTTTGTGCTGCCACCTTGAAGTGTAAGAATTCCAATAAGGGTCGTTATTTCCCCAACCATACTGTGACTCATTGTAATTCTCAAAATTTCTCTTCTCCCTATAATATCTACCTTCTATCATTGTTCTTTTCATTTCTTTCTGACATCTAGCTCTTTAGATGTCTCATTTCTCACTCTAAGATATCTCGATGTGTCTCTACTTTATGCTCCAAACTCCTTCTCTAATTTTTAAATTTTAATAAAAATAAAAACACAAAAGTGAACATCCTTAGACTAAAAAACCAAAAATTTCCAAAAATTTGTTCGCTCAAGGTTACTTATGCTAAGTTTTACTAATTATAACCTTGGTAATTACCGCAAAAGTACGAGTCGTTCGTGTAGTACCTAAGGTGTTGATCTCACGAGGAAGGAAACTAGTCCTGAAATCTAAGGCTAAGTTTGCAATTACCCTAATTGAGTAACTAATGCAAAAATTAAATTAATCAAGAATTAAATATGAGAAATTAAAGCACCAAAATAATGAACAAAATAACAAACTCACACAAATAATCTGAAACTCAGCGTAGAAATGAGCAACTGAGAGAAAGGGGGCATTTATTTGAAACTAAGGAAAATCTACCCAATTATGCAATTTTCGACTTAATGGGCCTAGACGGTCTTAGTGTGAATTACTCTTTCGAGAGTTATAATTCTTAACCATAATCGGTAAACCCTAATTCAAATTATGGGAATTGCGATCTCTCGATCTGCAACTGGTCCAAAACCTAAATTAGTTCTGAATTTGCCTATTAACCTACCGAGAATCTATGTTTGATCTCTCGTTACACCACTTTATCGGTTTGATTCAACTCTCTACCTATTGGTTTACCTAACTCTCATAGCCTAAATCAATGATTTCACCTGGCTCACCCTCTCAATTTGTTCCCAAATTATGAAGAATCAAAATTGAATCACAATTAAATTGAATAAAATACAATCAAATAAACTTTATTAATCTCAAGAATAAAACACCTAAAAGTGAGTTTAGAAAAAAGATCAACACTCAACAACAATAATTCCAATAAATATTCAAATCTCATACATCAATGAAATCCAAAATAGAAATCGAAAAAACTGTCGGAATGGATCTCGGAGGTTGGGATTGTAGGAAACTGCCTATTTCGGGAAGTACATCGCGTCAAACATATCTCCGTGCCTCTCTTCCTTCTCTCCTTCCTTAATTGCTTGATCTCTCTCTAGGTCACTCTTGAATTTTTGCAGAATCTCACTTTTTTGCATAGGTCTTTTGCCTCTCTAATGACTGTTGATGGCTGTCATATAATGTTCTATTTATTCTGTGCAAGCCCCAGGTCAAAGTCAGGGTTGAAACGGTTCAAAAATCACCCAAAAATAGAGTTTTCGTGTCAGCCCGATGCAGGGCTTGAAGTGCACAATTTTGGCTTGACTTGACGCTCTCAATCACGATCGTGGCCTAAAGTGCACAATCGTGGCCTAACTGCTTCTTGCTTTTCCTTCTCTATCATAATGGTGGCCAATGTGCACGATCGTGACCTATGCTTTTTAGTTCGAAACTCTCCAAATCTTCACCGTTATTCCTTGTTTACCCTGCAACACTGGCACACACATCAAGTTACCTAAAAAATATACAATCATGCCCAAAAATTCAAACTAATCGAGAAAAGCCCTCAAACACACAAACTAACATATTTAAACACATAAACACACATTCAACACTCAATTTTAATACTAAATACTTAACAAATTACTTCCTAAAATATCATGCAAAACAACACTATCAATATCATACATGTTTATAATATATTTCAGTACTAAAGAATCTTTTGGGATCAAATGATGAACTTTGATTATCTTTAGATCAAATGTTCGGCATACCAACTAGGGTGGTTCCTAAAGTTTTATGGGCCTTGGACAAAGCGAAAAAAAAAGAAGGGCTAAAAAATTGGCAATATACAAATATATAAACTTAATAGAATATTTTTATTATTAAATTTGATATCCATATATAAGTGACTTAAGTTGTAAGTTCATATACTCAATAAAATACTAAATGATCATAACATCAACTAATAACATCTTACAAAGGTCAGCAACAAAAAAATCACTAAAAATAGTGGCAGTAACAACAAAATAGGAGTAGTAGTAATCGAATAACAATATCAGATTACAAAACACTAAGAGAATTGCACAAACAAGCACACAGATGATTATGATTTATGAAAAATAGTTTCTTCGCATATTTCTATATGCAAAATTGTTAATAATAGTATCAAGAAATCAAATTACTTTATTTATAGAAAAAACAAAAACTTTTTAATAGTTAAATCATATTTTTGTACAATTACATCATTTGTGCAGATATTTAATATAACATTTAAAGAGTTTGTTAACTGATGATAGATATTTGGATGAGACATCTCTGGCTAGCTTATAGCCATAAAAAGAAAAAAAAGATAATTCATTATCATTATATGGAAAGAGAATTTGAACTTGCGTCCTAGTCCCTTGTATAATTTTTTTTGATTTTAACAAAAAATAATTAAAAATCTTAATAAAAGTAACACATAAATAAATAATAATACAACATCATCGAAGAATTAATATAGACATAAGTATTTATATAAAAATATTAGTAAATTTTCATAGATTGTCATAAAAATGATAATTAATAAGAGGTTTATTATGTCCACATAAACATTGTAAAAGATTATATGCATGAGCAAATATTGTCAGATGAGACAAATTAATTATAATGTATTCAAGTATTTATTAAGCTAAAAATGCATTAAAAATCATAAACTTTATTTTTAAAATATCACTTAGAAGTCAAAACCATGAAAATATCTTGTTGTCAATTCTTATGTTGGAGTATCTTAGATTCATACTCTAATGGAAACAAAAAAGTTAGAAGGTAAGAAATATATCCAAATGTTTGAAAAAAAATTATAAATATATGAACACAAAAAAGTTGATGTTAAATTTGGAAGACAGAAAGTTAACTTCCTTTCATAACACTATCACCACCCAAGAACAAGAAATAACAAGCTCTTCCACTTCTTTGACATAGCCATTAATTAGGGTTTTTATTAGCAGAAATTATAAAGAAAGATTGCTTGTTTTATTTGTATATGGGGGCCTTGACTTAGAATGAATAGCGGTTAGCCTTCAACGATATTGTGCATTCATTAAGAATGAGTGTGTATAGAAATGTCTTGACATTCTTAGGATGTTGGCTTATAAGGGTAGGCCATGGGCATATGCCCTTCCTGCCTTTGCCCAAGCCCAAGATTGCTACCAATACATTATCAAGTTGTCTTTAAAAAATTTTGTGAATAATGATAAAAATTTTTAGGAGATATTTCGAAAGTTGACGAGTTTACTCAAGTTTTGAGTAGGGTTTAAGTTTTGAGTAAAGATGAAAATTGGCCAAGGTCTAGCTAGGCTCGACCTTTGCCCACTAGGCTTGGGCTTGGGATAGCGAGCTTGAGTCCAAGTTGGCTAGAGTCGGCCCAAGCTTGAGCCCGATCTGATCACCTGACCATCTTTAAATTAAAAATACAAAACAATGTCGTTTTTGCTTTGGAGTATCGAGCTGCCTAAACCTGGCCTCTCAACTTGACTTTGCCCATTGACTTCAAGTTGATCCGGGTTAGGTCAGGTTGAGCCTAGGCCCTTTTGTCATCTCTAGTTTTGAGCTACTACTCAGAAAAAAAAACTAGAAAGTAAAATAATTATATTGTCAATTTTATAGTTGATTTTAAGGTAGCCAATGAACTTTGTGTTATATCTTACACTACTTGTCATTTTTCTTTGTCAAATGTTGGCAATCAATTAATTGAATATTGATTCCAATGTATTAATTTGTCTTTTGAAACTTGGTAGAAACTATTCATTAAAAATATGTATTTAAAGAATTTATAAAGTAATTTGGAGGGTATGTTAGAGTAGTGCTCTAAAGGCAATCACC
>JAOSBN010000003.1:7285687-7311859 GCA_027563595.1 Erythroxylum suave
TTATCATATGGATGATCTATCGAATGTCAATGATTAATCTCATCATAGCAATGGTGCAAATATCCTAAGACTTGAGGCATTCAAGGGTATCTTGAATACTAATCCTATTCTTTGGCATCATTCCTTGTTACCTCAAGACGAGGTTGCTTTTAGGGTGATGATTGGGTACAACTATTAGTATTTGAAGGTAATTGGGTAGCCAATAAAGGATTCACCACTCCTGATAGAAGGAGATGATACCCATGACCTTTTATCAGGGTCATTACTTAGGAGTCTCTAGCTAGAGCAGCTATGTGTCATGGAGAGAGTCTTCAATGACATATAGAGTAATGAGATCCCAAGACGAAAACTAATATCACTTAGAATAAATGTGACGTAGTCAGTCTAGTGGGATTTGACACATAGCCCATACTCTGAACCAAGTGAGATATAGTATGGTGAAAGGATGAATTGCACAATAATTATCTATGGACAGGTTCATAAGTTGGATAATTAACTATCGAAGAGTTCGTGAGTTAATCTACTTATAATCTAGTAAATTGGCATCAGGAAACCCTTCATAATTTGTTTGAATTAAGAGTTGATTCAAGTGCCTAAAATAACCAGAAACCTAAGGGTCACATACATAAAAGATTGGATGAAAAACATAGTGTGTATGACCAATTTTAAGTAGGCCAAGATTGTGGTTGAAGGCAAGCCCATTTTTTTAAAAGGCCACGATCGTGACTCATTGGCCACAATCGTGACAAAGGGCATGAATCAATACATAAGTGAGTTCTCCACTTATGTACACAAGGCTTAATCACTTCTTATACACTTAAGTGAGAGCATAACAGCTCTAGAAGAGTTCTTGTGTGATACATGCATTAGATGCATTTTAAGGGTAACTATGGACATAGGCTTAATTTAAAGAAGTTTTCCATAATCTAAATATATATGTGTGATACACATATTCAAGACCATCCATGTATTGATGAGACTAAAGAATAAATCCCTCAACCGAAACATTAGGACTTATGCTTTCCATTGATATGGCAAGAATCAGAGTTCTTTTAGAGTTGGGTTGTTGAACAAACCCAAGCTTGTTCTACATGAATATGTTCAAATCGTGGAAATTAGATTTTCGGATTAATGGGTTGGTCCTAACTAGACGCGTTGATTTGTTAGACAAATCCAAGTTCAACGTGGATAAAGACGAAGTTAGGTTATATACATAGGATGTATACAAATTAGGGGTTGATAACCCAATGAGTGTGCTAAATCAATAGTTGATGACACAAGTCAATTGTTGCATAAATGAATGTAATTGGTATGAATGATACCTACAGATTGACCTAAGAAGGATTGTTGGGCGAACCCAAGGTCATTCTTGGTGATATCGGATATCGACCCATATCCGATATAAATGTATCTTATTAATGTGGATGTGAATACATTTTCGTGGATTGGATGAGAAAAATAGAGATATAGATAGAAATAACAAAATTTAAGATGTACAAGCAAAGTTGGAAGAAATTAAAATTTACTATTACCTTAAGAGGTTGAATTTGGAATTGGAATAGTTGTTTAATTATCATGTTAAGAGTTTATAATTTAGTATAAGGTTTTATCAATGGATTTGAGATTAGAATTTCATGATGGTTACGTAACTTATATTTTTGAATTGATTGAAAATATACATATGTGAGATGAAATAAATGATAGCAATATATATAAAAGTCCTTAAAATTGAGTTGATCAATTATTATGAATGCACATCCAATAATGTGGTTACTTTGGCAAATGATGCTATTAAGCACATATGTATTATATGCTTGGATATGGTATAGGAAGTGATCTATGACATATTGAATGCTTTTAAGTCTTAATCCCCATAATTAAAATTCTAAGATGACTCAGAATAGTGCAATGGAAGCATAAATTTATGTGGATATATTGAAATGGTAACTACTAAAGAGAAGTAACTTTTGTATAATCATAGAATACTTAAATGTTATCTAGAATCAATTGAGATCAAGGTATCATCAGCTTAAGATATTAATTGGTGACTTTTCGAAAATAAATCTTTGGATAAGATGTAATGATCTTGATGGTACATACCAAAGCATAAAAGTAAATTAACATGCCTACTGCTTCATTGAATGTTAATGTATAGAACATTCTGATCATGTAAGATATGATAGTAATTGACTTATTGAGGTATTATGAATGGCTAGAAAGCAATGATAAACATAGTTGATTGATAAGGAATACGTGAACAGTACAAATGATTGAGGAGAGAAATCTTCCTTTGATGAAGACTTTCACCTAATTGTATCATATAGATCAAATGTTCCATTTCTAAGAATGAAAGAGTATTGAACGAACCCGAAATGAATATTGGAGTCAGATAGATATGAGACTTAGGCATGAAAAACTGAATTTACTATAGAGAGTGCATGTATTTTATTTATTGTAAAGTATCTAAACTACGTTATTGGGTTCTTGAACCTGAGATGACACTATTGCTATTGCTAGAGTAACTTACGTCCATAATGTATTCTATGCTAGTATGTTCAAGAGGTATAAGTTATATTTGATGTATATGTTACTAACTCAGGAAGGTAAGATTGCAAATAATTTGAATCATGTGGAGAAATTGGTAAAAATGTTCAGACATCAGGATAAGTTGTTCAGGAATCGAATTACTGGAGAAAATCATTCAAGAGAAGAAGTCAACTAGGAGATTGAGAAAAACATGAAACAACATTACTTCATCTGTGGAATTAGTTAGTTAAGAATTTCGAGGATGAAATATCTTAAAAGGGGGGAGGGAATTGTAGTATTCGGTCTCTCAAATTGTTGAAGGATTTAAAGTGATAGTTGAGTCACATTAGTGACATCATATAGAATTAATTTAGTACATTTATGACATGATTTTATGATTGTATTCAAATACATAAAATAGCATACACACATGAATTATGAGTTAGACAAATTGTACTCAATTGACATATTCCGGGGTATGGAACTAAAATTAATGTGATATGAATGTGCATTTCCAGTGTCTTGTACTTTGGTTTACCAATGACAAGAATTGACGGATTATAATAAGTAACTTGGAATTAATTGTTACAATTGAGAGATAGATGAATTAATAAGTACATCTAGACTAGGAAAAATGTCAAGAGATAAGACAAATTGATATGTAGAAAATTAGGATGACTAGACTTATGAGATAAGTGACAAATGGCATAGAAAATTAATTGACATATGACAGCAATGATTGAGTGACAAATGGCAGTACATATAAGTGAGTGACAATTGGCAGCCTTATAGTAGGACAAGTGTGTCAGCTAGGGAGAGGATATGTGTTTTGCTAAACATATGACAAGTATCCCTGAAACAAGAACACTCATCTTACATATATCTTCCACACAGCTAAACACAAGCATAATCTCTTCTGGTTCCAAAACCATGTAACCAGACAGGCAAAGTTAAATCTTAGCATGTGAATGTGCAAGGTCTCCGTAAGCCTATAACAAAGGGAAGACCTGATTCAAATGAGTTAGCGATCCTTCAGTGACTATGGCATGTGTAAGATCAGTGTTCTTATTTTAGGGATACTTGTTATATGTTTAGCAAAACACATGTCCTCTCCCTAGCTGACACACTTGTCCTACTATGAGGCTGCCAACTGTCACTCAAAATCTTGAAAAACCAATCCCTTCAATCAGCAGTGTGTAAGTTGTTTCATTAGGCCGACATCCCTTTTCAATCATTGCTGTAAGCACTTCAATGGCGTCATCAATTTTATGTACTTTGCACAACCCAAGAAGAACAATATTATAACTAATAATAGTTGGCTGAAATCTGCTATTTTGCATGTCCACTAGCAACCTAATGGCTTTATCCACCATTCCATCTCTGCACAAGCATGAAGTGATGATGTATGAAGGGATCGAAGTGATTAGACAATCAAAAGAAACATGGTGACAATTTGAGAATTACAAGTTGATATAGGTTTCTGGTAAAATTTTAAAGGATTTTATTTATTTTTTATTTTTTGAAAGCTACGTGTGTTTTTAAGGTGGCATTTAAAGATCAATTGACCTCTACATAACGACACGTGTAGGACATATCATAATTTTTGTCCAAAATAGCCTAACATTAAGCATACTCGTGAACTATTATTAGGCCTTTATTGAGCAACTTAAAAGATTTGGTTTTAAATTGATCAAACCCAAAAAAATTTGGCCCTAATTTGGGCTTTCAGCCTACTTATGAAAGTATGGTAAACTTGATGTACTTGATAAGGTATGAGGAAATGTGATGTGATATTCAATACTTGCTTATTTGCATTACTTGTTGAATGGGAATATGACTTTCTCTACGTATTTGACTTGAGTGACTACATTGATGATGGTTCACTCACTAAGTTCATAAACTCATCAAAATTGCAATATCTAGTTAGACTAATTACAGTCTAGTTACTACATATGGATATGAGTTAGTGATTGGGATCAATTGCACCTCCAAGTGTCTTCAGTTATTTTGTATCAAGAATTGTTTTTCTCAACTGTTGTACAATGTGTGTGTGAATTCTCAAATGTAATGACATTTTTTATTGGACATGTTTGTAAATGAAATGGGCCAAAATGAATATTGGTTTGCTTAAGATGTGTTTGATGCTTAAAAATTTGTAACGAGTTGATTTGACTATCTTAACGTGCCATCCTTATAAAGTATGCTCTCAAATAATGGTCTATACATTCAGGCATATGCTCTATAAGAGTGGTATGTTACAACAATAGTTAATTGCGATATTCAATCAAGTTTAAAATAGTTTAAAAACTAGGTTAATCACTTTATTACTCAACTAGATTTAAAAATAAAAATTTGATCCAAAGATAATGAAAGTCCATCATTCCGTCTCAGAAGGCTTTCGATACTGAAAAGTATTAAATACATGTGTCATATGTGACACAGATCTAATACAATCACACATATTTAATACCTCACTAATATGAACGGGAAAATGGAGTGTGGCAATCTAAGATGATACCTATATGATTTAAACTGTATCATCTTCATTTGTTGATATCAATTTCTCTAACTTTATACTAAACCGCATATGATAAACTGCATTAGAGAAATCTTATTTTCTCTCACCAAATGTTAAATAGCATTAGAGAAAACTTGTTTTCTCTAACCAAATGCTAAACTGCATTAGAGAAAACCTTTATGCTCTCGAATTGAATGCTAAACTGCATCAGATAACCTTTATGGGATTAAAAATCTTATATCCCCTATGTCATGTCAAATTTTATAAATATTCATATAAAACTGTATATGTCTAAATGAAATAGGCTCAAAGTCAATTTGTATATATGCCCAATGACCTTTAAAATGCATAAGATTAACACAAATCTTAGGACTTTCACATGTATTATAACAATGTACGATAATGCAGATTACTGAAGATAAATGAAGATCTTCTTTATTAATCAATCACCATATTGTCATAGTATATCAAAACATATGATCATACGAGGAGCAAACATAAAGATCCCTAACTAAAAGTGTCTATAGACTTCATCACACCCGTATAGTATACTCGTCTCTCAAACGTAAGTGGGGAAGTCGTTTAATTAAATGATTAAACAACTTCTTTATTGTCAAATGTTTGGCCTCCAAATGCTAAGACCCTATAACATTCTTTGTTGCTATTAAACAACATAGTAGCAAAATTTTCACAGTACAACTCAATCAATCAATCACAGAAAACTAAAAAATCAACTTTCTGAGGCAACCCGCCTATGAAGCAACCCTATAACATGTGCTCTGCATGCATAATCGAGGAAGTCATACGTATCTACTTGATATTCTTCCATGACATTATGCCATTTGCAAACACAGAAATGTAACTTTAAGTAGAATATTGATTATTTAGACACATAACTCAAATTTGAATTTGAATTCCCTACGAGGTTTTAGATTGTTGACTTTTTTATATGTCAACCTATAATCCTTGGTTCCCTTTAAGTATCTTAACACTCACTTGATTACATTTCACTAGTCTATATTTAGGTTAACCAGATATTGACCAAACAGTCTAACAATAAATGTAATGTCCTCTCTCTTTACAACTGACGGTTTTTCAATTTTGCTGCAAGTCAACTAGCTCCCAAACCTTACTATGCTTGATGGTTTGCATTTTATCAGTTATTGCATCCCACCACAAATATGCATTAGGTCCAAAAACAACTTTTATAAAAGTAACTAGATCCGTAACATATCTAACAACAGAGTTTTGCTCACCAACTAGACTATATAATCAGATAGAATAGCAGGTCATCTCACTCTAGTGGATCTATGCAATAACATTAAATCTTATACCCTTAGGAACCTCTATGTGTATAAGTATGGGTTTCTATTCTTATACAGATACAATATAAAGACCTAAATCCATCACATCTAACTATATAAGTAGCAAGTACGTAATAACTGTAGTATTAACCTACTATCAACCAAAGGGTTAAAAGGCCCACCATCGTCATAGACACAGTATTCCAAAAACTGAGTTATTTATGATTCCACTATTTCGATCCCTCCTTCTCTACAGTAAAATTTGTGGTCTTTAAAGTGGTCGAGATATCTAACTAAATAGCAATGAGTAGAACAAGCTTGCAACATACCTTTATAAGGATTATAGTACCTTAGCAGGGCAGCCCTATACGCGAATGTGTGTAAGGCTAGATTTCCACCCTTCTAGATAATCAAGTAGATTAGTCATATTTTGCATTAACTTCTTCATGTCCTTTAAGATGCAGTTACATCTTTCGGCAACACACCATTTTATTCAGAACCACCCAGCATAGTGAACTAAGTTATTATTCTAACTGATTCCATATATTTTGCAAACAAAATTTTTCATATCTTGAAACATCACGTTTGCCATAATACAATTTTATTTATTTATATACTAGTATATATATACATGTGTGTTTATATATACTAGTACTTTAAAAAAAAAATCATTAAGGGTGGCGGTAGCCCCCCCGCCACCCCGGGCTACCGCCACTGACCATGACTAGGTCTGTTGGAGCTTTCCTTTTCATTAGCTTCAGCAGGTCATGCTTGATTATTTCAGCCAGGTAAGGATTTTTGCTATACTCCTCTATTTCTTGTTTCAAATCAACAGAAACTGCATTAGCAGCAAAGGATTTGCCTATGGATTTCCCCCTGCATTCATGTAGTTCTTTATACCAATCAAGAACCCTATGCAATTTAAAACATATGTCCTTTTGATGCTCATTTTCCTTGCAGTAGTTACAAAATAGTTCATTCTTATATATAGTCCCTCCATTTTGCTTCTGTTTGCCCTGACTATTAATGTTTTCAATTTGTTTTCTATTCAGCTGTGTTTTAACCATCATCGCATTGGCTTCTACCAATTCAAAAATTCACTTCCTTCTGCTTCTCTACCCGTAAGACAATGGAGTAAGCCTTATTAATGCTAAGTAAAGGATCCATACTTAAAATCTGCTTCCTCAAGTTGTCCATTGAAACCCATCAGGGATTGCATTCATTGATTAAGGGAGACTATATTAGCTGAACCTTTCCCAGTATCGTAAATTCATTGTTCTATTGCCCCATCTGTACAACGTGGGATAGGTATAAGACATACAAGTTCATCCCAGAGTTTTTTTAGCTTAGTAAAATACTTAGCTACAAATAAATTCCCTTGAGAGATGAAACTGATCTCTCTCTGTAATTGATAAACCAATAGCCCATTAGATACCCCGGATCTCTACTCTAACTCTACCCATAACTCACTGTTTGAGTTTGTGTAAATAAAAGCTTCAGCAATTCTTTAGAAATACTGTTTAAAATCCATGACCTCACCATGCAATCCACCCTATTCCACTGAACAAACTCTACTGAACCAAGATTGGGTTTTAGGTAACTCCCATCTACAAATCCTAATTTCATTTTCGCTTCTAGAGCGATTCTAAGATACCTACTCCAACTTAAATAGTTTGCCAGTCAAAAAGGAAGTCACAAGAGTCATACCTGGGTGATTAGACCCTTGCAACTGAAGAAGATACTTGTGTCCATATACCTGACTTCCCTGGAGAGTTTCGGACCCCGCTTCATTTGTGGTGTGTTCCATTTGAAAACCCAGAACCATTTACTACTAGATCTACTCGAAAACAAGCCTGATCGAGAACCCCTGTGGCTCTGATACCATATACCAGGACCTGCGAAACCTTAGCAAAAGAAAATCGAGAGATGAAAGAGAAATCACTTTATTCTTTTTTTTGAAGAATATGTAAGGCCTAACAAACTAACAATTAGGGAAAGGAAAAAAAAGAATAGAAAGACTAAACTATCCTTACTAACTAAACAATAACCAAATAACAAAAGAACCGTATATACGGCAGTATGTACAACTTGTTACAAGAAATAGCCTATTGACTTTGGTAGTGGGGTACTCCTTCGATATGTTTTCACTAACTATATCTCAATAGTATTATAAAAGGATGGATTTATATCATCTAAATCCAGAGGTTTGTTGGGATTTTAAAGGAATTAAGTATATATTTAGATGCTTTTTTTTTTAAATTGAAAGAATTTTATTAACTAAGCCTGAAGCTTATGCACAACCATTACGATCAAAACCATTGGAGTAAACTCACGCCTTAAGGAACAATTAGCAAATTTAACTAAAGAAAGAAACACAAGCATATGCTGGAAAGGTTATAAAGCTGTGAAAAACAGTCTCAAACCTTCCAAGTTCCAGCTAAGCTTCATTTGTCCCATAGCCAAGTCTTTGTAGGGTTGCTATTTATTTCACGCCACATCGCATAGATGTTTGATTTATCTTTACTTTCGTGATATATCTTATGATGGTTGAAGTTTGGGGTGACATCGCTATCATAAACATAATGATATTAACAAAGTGTTCCAATTCTTTCACTAAAAGTTTTATACTTGGGAAGCTTTTAACGTGGTTAGCTTGCTTCCTTTTACTAATTAATCAGATGACATCTTTTGATAGGTACGCGAGCACTTATCCTAGAGCAGTCACGAAGATTTCCAAGTTCTTAATTTTTGCATTATAATTTGTTTGTTATTTCAGAGACATTTGATAATCAGTGGAACAACGATTCTGCGTATATTTGTTCCCCGTATGCGTTAATGGATGACTTTTTATTCTTGAACTCTCATAAGATCAAGCAATGCGCGATGATCTTTGATTGGTGCCTGAAGCAGCTATTGACTATGGGATTCTGAATGTTTCAAATGAGTTAAAATGTCCATTTCCACAAAAAGGAAGAGACTTTGGCTGGTTGATCAAAGGTATGGAGATGGACTTGTTAGCTAATCGGCAAAACAAACACAGCTTTCACTAGCTCACGTAGATTTCTAACTGCTGTTTGATGCCGCTGCATTTTCACAACTTAAAGAATGTGTCTTTCCCTGTTTCTTCAAGCAAATTCCTTTGTGCTTATTTCCTTTTCAAAGCTCTACCATTACTCTATTTTTATGTTTAGTCCCATGGCTTCCATTATAAGTAAACTCCCCAACAACTACTTATACGACTTCCCAACCATAGACTCTTCTAAACACAGCCTGCTCGCCCTCCTCTCCAGAGACTCTCAAGACCGTTTTCAATTTTCATCCGGAAATTGTGTTCTGGGGCTGAGGGCAAATGGGCTCGTGCTTGTGGATGCTTATTGTGCTGCTTGTTCACGGTTCCATTGAAAGAGTTGATGCTCACCAAACTCTGAAAACAGAGCGTATTTCAGGTAGCTTTCTTTATCTCTTTGATTCTATGATTTTGAGTCGTTTCGGGTTCTGTTTCTCCGTGAGTTGACAGTGGACGACAGTCTGTGTTCTTATTAATTTCGAATCATTTTCATTTTCAACGTGGCACTGTTTAGATTAAATAGGTGTAGCGTTAATGTTAAGAGCAGTTTCTGCATTTCTGTAACTGGTGTGACTGGTTACAAATATTTTGAGCACAAAACATAAGATTGAAATTCTGAAGATATTATTGATATCTGAGTGAAATTCCGGTCCTCAAGGACTCTTTTCCCTTGTGTTTGCAAGGACAGGTTCACCTGCATATCATGGATACTTACCTAGTCTTGGTTGGTAGAAAGTCTTCTCATATCACAAGGAACTGCTAAACCATTCAGCATATTAGTAATCAATCTTCTTTCACACAGTGTGATGATTGTTGTCCAAGAGGGTCTTCGTGGGTTGCTTTTTCTGCTGTACCTCATTATTAGCATACATTAGAAGGTTTTGACTCACTGATCATCGTACGTAGTTACCAGTTATTGAAGTGGTGTAGACGAACCCAGGTCCCAGGAGACTGCTTAAGTCTGTTGCAATGTCCTTGTAATGGTGTTGATAAATTGTTACTTTAGATGCTCCTTATGTATTTATAAAAGTGAAAACTTGTTGATTTTCTCTGAGTAGCTCTGTAGCAAAAATGTCAAGCATGCTTTGGGAATCGTTTCATGCAGGGAGTGCTGGTGATGTCCTAGAAGATAATCCCGTGGGGAGATTAAAAGTATATGTATATGATCTTCCAAGCAAGTACAACAAGAAACTACTGCAGAAGGATCCCAGATGTCTAACCCATATGTTTGCTGCTGAGATTTTCATGCATAGGTTTCTCTTATCCAGTCCAGTTCGAACCCTTAATCCAGACGAGGCTGATTGGTTTTATACACCTATATACCCCACTTGTGACCTTACACCTACCGGTTTGCCATTGCCCTTCAAGTCTCCACGGATGATGAGAAGTGCAATACAACTTATTTCATCAAGCTGGCCTTACTGGAACCGCACAGAAGGAGCTGATCACTTCTTTGTTGTGCCCCATGACTTTGGTGCCTGTTTCCACTATCAGGTGAGATCAGTTTTTGGTGCTTGAATCTTTACTTGTAACTATTTCCCTTCCAGTGTATTAACATTTTGGGCCATTCTTTCTACGTGCTATTACCATGTTCTGATAGTTCTGCTTGTGTAATAAAGTAATATCATATTTATTTTCCTTTTGGCATGAACTATCTAGTTTTCCTGGACTCCAAATTCCCAATGTATATCGAAATTTAGCTGCAGCTGTAAGTGGTAGGATTAGACATGATGGGCAAACGAGCATGACTTTGAACTGATTTTTCCATTCCATAACAACCTGCACAGTGAAGATGAAAAAGAATATGATATTTTTGTTAATTGTTTCATACCTGCTGTTTTTCATGAGCTGACATAGTCAAAAGCTTTTGGTGGTCATGACATTCATCTATACCACATTGAAACCACTTGTATTTTAGGACTCTTTTGACTCCCATAAATTTCAAGCCATTTAGTTGGGGAAAATATAGTAATCTGCTGACCAACACTGATACATGAAAGTATGTGTTTGTGGTCAAATTGTCGTAGGAAGAGAAAGCTATTGAACGAGGAATTCTTCCATTACTCCAACGTGCTACCTTGGTTCAAACTTTTGGGCAACGGAATCATGTATGCTTGAATGAGGGGTCAATCACAATTCCGCCATTTGCTCCACCCCAAAAAATGCAGGCCCGCCAAATCCCACCAAACACTCCACGTTCAATTTTTGTTTATTTCCGTGGTTTGTTTTATGATGTTAATAATGATCCTGAAGGAGGTTATTATGCCAGGTTTGTTCCAACCTAACTTATCACAATTGCAATTTGCAGCATACCACTTTGTTTCTATTTGGAGCAAAAGACTTCAGACATGTTTTATCATATAGACATCAAAGCTCAAATCTTTTCTGAAATGCAGTAAAGGTATTGTGTCGCGATAAGCTAGTAGCAGCCACCAGGAGACAAATGCAGAACTTAGAATAGAATAGTAGTTTAACTCATTTGAAGCTGTGATTGTGAGTTGTTTCTGATGAGATTGAGTGCCTTCTTAACAGAGGTGCAAGGGCTGCAGTCTGGGAAAATTTTAAGAACAATCCACTATTTGACATCTCAACCGATCATCCAACAACATATTACGAGGATATGCAACGAGCTATCTTCTGTCTGTGTCCTCTTGGTTGGGCACCATGGAGTCCAAGACTAGTTGAAGCAGTGGTATTCGGATGCATACCTATCATCATAGCAGATGACATTGTTCTACCTTTCGCGGACGCAATCCCGTGGGAGGAAATTGGTGTTTTTGTTGCTGAGAAAGATGTTCCAAAGCTGGACACAATCCTGACATCTATACCGCCAGAAGTGATTTTAAGGAAGCAGAGGCTTCTTGCAAATCCTTCGATGAAAAGGGCAATGCTGTTTCCACAGCCTGCACAATCTGGTGATGCCTTCCACCAAATACTCAATGGATTGGCTCGGAAGTTGCCGCACCACAAGACTGTTTACTTGAAAAATGGTGAAAAGATCCTGAATTGGACAGCAGGACCCGTAGGTGACTTGAAACCTTGGTAAGAGGAAGTTGCCATTTTGAGAGTAGATGTTCTTTTCCTACAATATACGACAGTTCTATTAAGCTGAGGGTGTTAATACCAAGACCAGAAATGTACAAGTGCTGATTAAAACCTTTGCATATTTGTAGAGATACTTGAATGTTTTCACCTAGTCATTGGCATATACAAAATTGATGGAACTATTTGCGGATTGCTCCTTCCTTAATCCTGATAGGTCCTAAGTTGCGCAACTTCAACTCCTACCATATTATACATTTTGCAATGTAGAGTATTTTTTTTCCATTTTAAGAGAAGTTTAGCTGGCATATCGTTGCAGTGAAGCCATCATATTTGTCTGTCTTCCTTTCCCTTTCGCTTTATTTGATGTTATCACGCAAAAGCAACAAGACAAAATGAACGAGGAGATAAAATAATTTTAAATTCCTGAGTTGTCGGGAGTATAATTTTCATATTCGTACGGCTTTCTTTACGTCTTTCATGCATTGTAAATTTGTATTTGCAATCTTCTAGAATTATTCCTAATTAAGATGCTGCGAATTCTTGGATGCTTAATCGGCCAACAGAACACGTTCCACCGATAAAACTGGTCAGCCTTTTTTTTTTATATTACGACTGATTTGTCAATGTGTTCTATTTGGACTTGAGACCCATTTTCTTTGATCTTCTTCCGTTAGTGCCAATCTTTTAGGCTGGCCGAAACCATTTTTGTAAAAAGTTATCCTGATGAAGGACAGTTAGAAGCGAAACGAAGGATAATAGAAAATTCCAAGAGAAAATGCTTAATTACAACATTAGAGGAATTTTTTAGTTTCTAATATTAAAAAATTAGTATATACCTTCCTAAGGTTTATTTTTTACTTACATCCCTTATATATTTTTATTGATTTTTTAATAAATAAACAACATCATATAATTTAATTAGGTGTTATGTAACACAACATTTCTTATATTTGTACCACATAACACACCAAATGATGTAATTTAGAATACATAAATGAATTTGTTTTGTACATAAACAACATCATTACTTTAATAGAAAATGATAATCAAAATCATGTCATTTATATCATGCAAAGGAATTTTTTGTTAAATAATTTATCCAAATCACACAAATTCATAAATTACTTATTCTTTAGAGAATTAATGTAAGGGTCCTTCAGAATATAGTAACTTTGAAATAAAGTTTATTTCATTGTCAATGTTAAGTGGAAAATATCTACGTAGGTTGTCACCTAACTTCTCATCTGCCCTAATCGATACTTAGGTGAAAATTGATCTAAATACTAATATTTAAAAATAAAAGAAGTGACCCCTCAGGTATTAAATATTAATAAAACTATAATCATTTTTAGCCGTGCACCTAACCTCTTTAGTGCTTAGAAAGGACAAATGTCCTTTTGAAGTCATGGCCCCTGCCCCCTGCCCGTCGAGTATCACCTTTCTTGTACATTTTGCTCTATTAGGTGAGGTCCGGTCCTGTGCCAATTTGCCCGTCATCACCTATATGCATTGTCAATTGCGAATCGCATCCCATCTCATCGTAGGTAACGTAGCAGATAAAAAGTCAAGTCCCTTCCCCTCTCTCACCAACCCCAAACCCTCTCTGCCTCTCCGTCTCTACACTTTCTCTTCTTTGATCGGATACTTGCATCAGCCCACCAACCCACCATGGCTACCATTTCCAAGCTCTCGAATCCTAGTTCTGCTTCTTCCTTACCACTCTCCTCCTCCTCAAAGATTAGATCTTTTACTCCTGTATGTTATATCCGCTTCCATGGCCCAACTGCTTTTCTCTCCAAAGTTGCATCTTCTAGTCTCTCACTGCGAAATACCCGATCTTTGTTGAGTGCTTTGACGTGAGCATTACCTCAAAGTTTTGTGTTTTATATACATATATTTATATGTTTGAAGTAGTTTTGTTTCTTGTTTCTTTCTCTTGTAGTTTGGTTTGGACTTTTGCTGTTTGCTTTCGTAGTTCTTGTATCTCATAATCTTTTGAAGCAATAGGAATTGAAAAGTTCTTATTGTTATCTGTCTGATCATGTGTGTCATGGTTTAACCCAGACATACCATATGATCCCCTTTTTGAATGGATTCTCTTACTTCTTTTTTCTTTGATTACCTTCACCTAAATTTGTTGCTGTGAATCTCTTATCAGTGTTGCCATGCTTGCTCTTTTGGGCCATGTGTGTTGCTACTATTGAAGCCCTTTTAAGTGAAAATTTGTATGTAGTTCGTCAGTAAGTTACTTGAGTTTGGCCATTGTAAATGTGGTATTGAGTTACTAGCCTCCAAGGACGGCTTAAGTGGAATTGACTAGATTTCGCTTCATTGGATAAACGTGCTAAATTTTATCGCTTGCACAGAATCAAGATACATATGCGTATCAAAGATATGGTTAAAATTTTTATGTTATTCATAGTATATTTTAATTGCATTTTCCTTTGTTTTGTATTACAGTGTAAAGTGTTCTCAATCTACTGGAAACGGTAGTCCAGTAAAGAGGACAACTCTTCACGATCTCTATGAAAGAGAAGGGCAGAGTCCGTGGTATGATAACCTTTGTCGCCCTGTGACTGATCTGATTCCTCTGATAGAGAATGGTGTTAGGGGTGTGACTAGCAACCCAGCGGTAATTGCTATTTTCTGTCCCTCTGGATTTTCTTTTGACCAATGTAGTAACCACAAAAGGTCTGCTTCTTTCATAGTCAAGTAAAGAAAGTTAAGAGACAAGTTCAAAAAACTATCTTTTGAGCTTATGACAATGCACCTTTTACATTTCTTTGGATTCTTTTTATCTGTCTCGGGTAATGATTTGTTTGGCATCCTCCGTGGTAATATTTTTGCAGATTTTCCAAAAGGCAATATCATCATCAAATGCCTACAATGATCAATTCAGGTATATGCTATTACAAGTGTTCAATGCTTATCAATTTTCTGTATTGCCAGTGAAAGCCTTTTCTTTTGTTTTGTACCGTTATATTCTGATCTACATTTACAAAGGGATATGATATCATGCATGGATCACGCAGGAGTTTGCATTTTAGGCTCTAAAATTTGTGATTTTTTCTTAGCAAACTTGAAATTGCGCTTCTAGATAATGTTTGAAAATTCATTATTCTGATGTATACCTCTGAAATCACAGGGAACTTGTACAATCAGGAAAAGACATTGAGGCATCATATTGGGAACTTGTGATAAAGGACATTCAAGACGCATGCAAGCTTTTTGAGCCTATTTATGACCAAACAGATGGAGGTGATGGCTATGTTTCAGTTGAAGTCTCTCCCAGGCTAGCTGATGATACTAAAGAGACTGTTGAGGCTGCAAGATGGCTTCATAAGGTGGTTGATCGCCCCAATGTGTACATCAAGATTCCTGCTACAGCTCCTTGCATTCCTTCAATTAAGGAAGTCATTTCCCTTGGCATTAGTGTCAATGTGACTGTAAGTTCATTTTATGCTTTGTTTCTGAGCTTACTGGCAATGGTTGGCAAAATATGTTAACAATTGAGTATGACATCTAGATATTTGTTTCTTTTCATCTTGTTAAGATGTTCTCACGAATCAAATGATCATGTATATGGAGTGGCATACTGACAGCCATTTTCCGTTTTTGTGAATATGCAGCTCATATTTTCTCTTGCTAGATATGAAGCAGTCATTGATGCCTACCTGGATGGCCTTGAAGCTTCTGGATTGAATGACCTCTCCAGGGTTACAAGTGTTGCATCCTTCTTTGTCAGTAGGGTTGACACTCTCATTGACAAAATGCTGGAGAAAATTGGAACCCCAGAAGCTCTTGATCTTAGAGGAAAGGTAAATTAATTTCATTTTTTCTTATCCTTAACTTTGGATAAATTACCAGTCCAGGGTATGCATATGTCTTCATGCCCTTAAACTTTGTATTTTAGGCTGCTGTAGCTCAAGCAGCTCTGGCATACAAGCTCTACCAGAAAAAGTTCTCTGGTCCAAGATGGGAAGCTCTGGTGAAGAAAGGTGCCAAGAAGCAGAGAGTGCTGTGGGCCTCAACAAGTGTGAAGAACCCCGCCTATCCTGACACTTTATATGTTGATCCCCTTATTGGCCCTGACACAGTAAGCCACCCTTTATCTCTTAACTTTTTGCTCACGCTTGGTATCCAATCCTATTAACCACTTCAGAAGTGAGATTCAATTTCTTGAAAAGTTCAAATGGAATCGTCATAATCTGAAGTCTACTATTGCTGATGAATCCATTTAAATATCCACCCTTTATCTCATAACTTTTTGCTTGCGCTTTGTATCCAATCCTATTAACCTCTTCAGAAGTGAGATTCAATTTCTTGAAAAGTTCAAATGGAATGGTCATAATCTGAAGTCTATTATTGCTGATGAATCCAATTAAATATGTGGGTATTCTTCTTGCAGGTTTCAACAATGCCCGATCAAGCTCTCCAAGCATTTATTGACCATGGAAGCGTGGGAAGAACAATTGACTCGAATGTGTCTGAAGCTGAAGGAATTTACAGTGCACTTGAGAAATTGGGAATTGATTGGAGCCACGTGGGAACTCAGCTTGAATTGGAAGGAGTGGATGCATTCAAGAAGAGCTTTGACAATCTGCTTGACACCCTGCAAGAGAAGGCAAATTCTCTTAAACTAGTTAGCATGTGAGCGTGATGTTGTTTCAATTGTTATTTGAGTCTTTTGACCCAATAAAAAGTGGGTTCTAAATCCTGCTGTCAAAAAATAAAAAAAAAGTTGGTGCGTGTTCTGTAAGAAGTTCCTAAAAGGAAACGACTACATGTGGTCCTTTATTGAGTAGTTGCTTTTGGGTCTGTAATGAGTATATCTGATAGTTTTTGTTGCTCACAATTTGCGTAGATGGTGATGTATGTGTTGTCATTGGACTGATAGGAGCAAAAGGTATGGGATGGGATATGATTACTGGGGATCCATGGGGGTGGGGATCCATGGTAAACGAGTCTGTGGATGTGTTGCTACCAACTAAAATTCTGATCGCTGGATTAGTTGGTTTAGGAGATATTAGCTGAACAGAGACTTGAAAGAAGTATGCATGTAGGAATTTGTGTTGTTTTGTATTAATAGTCACACACTACTACCAGATAAAGAGTATGGATTCAGCCTTGAGCATACTAATGTGACAAAGATGAAGTTGCCTGCTGGTGCGGAAAAATAGACATATAATTGTTACAAAAATTGTTTACGTTTTATTCCCAAGAATTGCCTCAACTCCAAGCAAAGATCCAAGTCAAAGAAACAACTCTGAAAGGGTGGAAAAGATGGTTGTTGTTGATGGCATCGAACTCACATTTCACGACTCTAAATGAAAAGAAGCAGAAAGAGAAGGCCTTTTCCGATTATTTCAACAAAATGAATTCGATTGGCAGAAAGCAGAATACGAATGAGACATAATCACCAAAAAATTGAATAAAGGAGTGGTAATGCTCTCACTTGTACCCAAATTAATACCAATTCTAGCAATAAAGAAAATATAGTTAGCGAAGAGTTCTAACGGTAAATGTTATACGAATTAAAAACTAAAACAAATTAGGAGTTGGTTGAATTAATGTAATTTAAGAAATTAAAAATAGCATAAATCAAAAATTAACAAAAAAAATTAGATCTAGAAATTCAGTAAACAAAACCTTAGTTTCGGGTCACCTATGTTATCAAACGAATATGGATCGTCGATATAAAACTCAGTCCATTAACAAACATTCATTGGGTAATGTTTTATCTTAAGATTAAATGAATAGAAAAATGTATTCTAAATATTCTTATTAGTCAAAAACTTAGATACGATCTTAAGTTTAATTAATTAATAGCTTTAAGAACTAAGAAACCAATGAACATGACAACACACATACGACATTTATTTGATCAAGTTAAGAGTCTTTTTAGAATTTCCAAACTCCAACTTAAAAATGGTAATCCTAATTGTCATTTTGGATTTGCAAGACTGAATGTCAAATCCTACTAATCTGGCTATAAATTAAACAAATCAATTCCTAGTTGCTTACCCTAAAAATCAATAAATTCAATCATGAAAAGCAATTCGGAAGATACTTAATATTTATCAATGAAATAAGCTTTATTTAAAAACCTTACACATATTAGATGATAGCAAGGTTCCCTTCAACCAAGAAGAAAAGTTTAGCTACCCATAACAAAAGTAAGAACCAACAGATGAGTAGCAAAATATAGAGTCTCTATCCCTCATCTTTTAATCTGACTATAAATTAAACAAATCAATTCCTAGTTGCGTACCCTAGAAATCAATAAACTCAATCATAAAAAGCAATTCAGAAGATACTTAATATTTATCAATGAAATAAGCTTTATTTAAAAACCTCACACATACAAGATGATCACAGGATTCCCTTCAACCAAAGAAGAAAAGTTTAGTGACTCATCACAAAAGTAAGAACCAACAAATGAGTAGCAAAATACAGAGTCTCCATCCTTGGTCTTTTTCCAAAAAAATACGAAAAATCCTAAAAAAAGCCAGAAGAGCTATTGTAGAAACGTAAAGAACTAAGACGTCCCTCCTACATGAACAATCAATCCTTTTAATGATTTTTGATCTCTCCTCTTTTTCCCCCTTTCATAATCTTCAGCAGATACACTCCCCACATATTCAGGTCGCAGATTCCCATCAATAAGACAATAACTTAATTCCCAAAATCATGAAGATCTTAGTTGGATCGAATATGATTTCAAATCAGATTCTGCAAATAATTTTTTTCCTTGCACGTGCCCACGATTAGTCAACTATTTTTCAGCTAGCTAGGAATTTGAATTATTTTTACTTTCCTTGCATCTTTTTCATCCAATTTTATCTTTCATATATTGAAAATCATCTGAGAATAATTAAGAAACAAGTTCATCAATTTTAACACAATAATTTCAACACATTAAAGAGAATTGTCCCCAAAATTATCACAAAAATGACAATGTAACAAATTTCCCCACACCAGACCTTTGCTCGCCCTCGAGCAAATATACCAAACCACTGCACTCTATCAATTCATCCTTCATAAGATTAAGTGCACACAATCCACTAAACTTGGGCCATCAAGACTTAGATTGCAATATACATGATAATTACTTTTCACCGATACAAATAAACAAAGTCAAATTAAAACATTCTTGTTCAAAGGCAATTATGAAACCAAGGTGAATGCTTCTCACAAATTTCTCTCTTTATGTTCAAGTGTTTAACGCTAAAGTGCTTCCCTCAAAACTCCCTCTAACATATTGTACTACCATTGGCTTGCAAATTCACCAGTTATCATTCGTTCGAATTACATGAGCTCATAAATTAGGACTTTATTATGGGTTATAATGGGGCTAGGTTCAAGGGTAACGTAAAAATGGTAAAGGTTTAATCACAAGCATTGACAAAGTATCAAGTAAAATGGACAACCAAGTACAAATTCTGAAATAAACATATGAATTCAATGGACTACAACTAATGCTATTATCTTTATTTATTTTTTTCATAAATATTTTTCTCTTTTTGTTTTTTTTGTTTTTCTCTATTTTTTTACTTGAATAAAACAACAATAGTAGCATATATTAACAAAATATGAGTAGAAGTACCTCTAAAAATATCTTAGAATACAAAACAAAACAAAAGTCCCTAATTTATAGACATTAATTTCTTAGTTGGTACTTCATTAAACTTGTGACAGGGTAAGGCCAAAGGGTTTTTGGGTTTCAATGTAAGGTGAATTAATTTAAAAAACAAACAGGGTTAAAGGCTCAAAGGGGTTTGCAAAGGAAAAATTGACTCGGTGGTTCATTTAAGGTAAGAGATTTAAAACAAAGAAGACCTTAATCATTTCCATAAACTACGTAGTCAAAAAAATTCAATTTGGTTCAGTGCAAGTTCTGAAGGCAAGTCTGATTAGAGGAGCATCACATAATACAAGAAAATAGAATGACATAAAGATGATGTCATTAAGGCTTAAATCCGCTCACATGTTTAATTCAAAAGTTCACCTTGATTGCACATATTACCTGATCACTCAAATGTCAAACTTTGACTAAGTGTACAAGACCAGTTATTGTTATTAATCAGCATGGTTCACCTTAGACTCACATAGCTTAGTTTAATTTCATGCACACCCTTAATCTCATCCAAACTAATGTGATAAAGCTTCATGGCTCAACACACTACACAAGCATGCAAAGAACAGAAAAAATTTAAAGAAAGGCAAGACCACATAATCACACACATGTATTCCATATCTTTCCCCCACACCTGGACCAATATTGTCCTCGATGTTACGACATTAGGTTAAAGAAGCAAAAATAGAAAAGAAGAGAAAAAGAAAGCTTCTTTATTCATTAAGTGCCAAAATCATAGAGTTAGTGGTTGAGGAGGTTGGAATCTTTGATGTGCCCAATATGCCATTAAATTGTGCTCTATTCGGTGCATCCTACATCCAAGACAAGCTAAACAAGAGTCCAAATTGGGTTAGGGTTGGCTATTACTCGGTGTCTCGATGACAACTCGACTCCTTGTGGTTGGTCATGGGTTGAAAGGAGTAGCTAGTCCCGGATTAGTGAAGGATATCCTTCCATGACTCATGTCCACTATTCCCATCCTACATAAGCAGTCCATATCTAAAGGCTAGGGGTAGATTTTTCGTTGGTTTAGTTGTTGAAATCGTTGGTTGTCTTCTGGCAGTCGAAAAGAAGTGGAAGCTTCACTTCGTGAATTCCATTGGCTTATTCTTAACTTGTTTACATGTTCGGGTATGATTTTTCGTTGAAGGGCTAGTGTTAGTTCGGACATTGGAGGAATTGATGTAGATGGGGTTGCAACTGCGGCGCCATCTGGAGGTAGGGTGTTTGCAAAGGAAGTGATTGTTGAAGCTAAACTACGTGAATCACTCTTCTTTCGTGGCATGATTCCAATTTGTGTGCTTTTTGCAACCTGTGAAACACGAAATTGGAGATAGAAAACCAACAAAAATGCAGGTTGTAAAATAAGTGGGTTTCGGTAAGAAGATATGGAAAGAGTGGGTTTTGTGTAGGTGTTCACGAAATTGCAAGGTGATTGAAAGTGGAAGGAAAAAAAATACATGAAGGAAGGAAGTAAATTTGGGGGGCAGTAATATTTGATATGAAGGCGGGAAGGAGAAAATTTTTCTTTTTTGTTTTTTCTTTTGCTTTTTTTTCCTTTTTCGACACTGCATTCTAAGCATTCTATTCCACATTCATATGACAAGCTATACAAAATGCACTTAAATACCAAACATCATACATAAGAGTCACCAAACATAGGCAAGGAATATAAAGGAAAAAGAAAAACAAAAAACTTTGAAGTTCGCATCATTTCAAGAGTCAATCGAAGTTCTTCAAATCAAAAGCAACAACATCATTCTGGGACCACAATTAACTATTAACTAAAGACCGAAATCATTCAAATGACTACATTCTCATCATCACCATCCCAACAATTCAAGTGTGCAAAATTTTCACACTTACCCCACCCCCACACTTAGAATAGGCATTGTCCATAATTTCCAAAATCAATAAAAACACAAAAGAGGGATGGGAATAGAAATACTCCCCGAGATTGAAGTTATCATATGCAACTCTGAAATGAATGATTGCAACTTTGAAAACACAGATAGCAGTGTTGAAATAAAAGATTGCAGCTGCCTTTTCAAATGCCTACAAACAAAACAAACCAAAGAAAACAAGTAAAACACTCAAAGCAATCACCCAAAGATATGCATAAAAGAGAAAAACACATAAAAGAAAGGGATATGGATGGGGTGCCTCCCATCAAGTGCTTATTTAAGGTCATAAGCTTGATGCTTAACACATATACATCATCCATTATCGAATGGATGCTTGAGCCCAATAGGTAATATGCTCAGACTTCGTGAGGAGCCTGGAGAAATTTTCCTCGAAGATAACTCCTTCTCAGCATGATGTTCTAAGACTTATGATGAGTGGAACTTCATCGTTTTGCCTTCATACTCTAATGTCCACTCAGCTTTTCAGGCATCACCCTTCTCACACTAAGATAATCTTTATAAGAGTAACGCCAATGGGTGTGGAGACTTAACATCCCACTTGCCACCTTTGATCCTTAGCTCGCTTGCCCACAGCTCGTTCAACTCATATGTGCTTAGTGGTTTTTCTCCTTCTTGCTTTTCTTCTTGTTCTTCTTCTTCTTTTACTTGTAAACAACTAGGAAAAGGAAATGAAATTTGGTTAGCGATAACATAAACTGCATCACTTACCTTAGGAGGTTGCATATCCTTCATCTTTTCTTGAACTATAACCTCTTCCTCCCTAACTCCGCATGCTCTTCCTTTATTGCTTCTAGGTTCTCTAAATGATCTCCACTTTCTGAAGGAATGCACAACTCCTCAACATCACTCATCTGTTGGCTAAAAACGCTTACATACACTTAGGTTTCCATGTACCACGTCCACTAAGTGGCTCAATTGATCTTCTAAGGTCTTCAAGCTACTCCTCGTTTCATATTGGAATTGAAGAGTGCTTACCACCAAACTCATTACGATCTCCTCCAAAGATATCTCATCAGCTTGTGGTGGTGATGGTGGAGGTAGAGCCTCTGGTTGGAAGTAGGACTAGTCTTGATAGTAGCTCGGTGGAGAAGCGAACCTATACTATGTATCCTACAAACTAGGACACGTATAAAAAGGATAACCCAAAAATGTGCAAACTTCATATACCTTAGCTTGTTGGTCATCCCTTGGTATTTGCGCAATTAAGGATGTGAAATCTATCACTTGATGGTTAAACCTGGAAGCAACAATAGATGGAAACTTATCATCATAATAAGGATAATATGAAAAATTAAAATCAAAAGCATACTGATAGTAAGACATGCTACTAAAACATCGAAAAAGCTGTGGAACGAAAACAAATAGAAGACAAGGTAATTAAGAGCAACGAAACCAAAAACAAGAAATTTCCCAACAACGATGCCAAATTTTGGTAATGTTGTCACCTACATCTATTAAAACATCTAAATTAACACCAACTCTAGCAATAAAGAAATTGTAGTTAGTGAAGAGTTGAGATTGTTCCCATAAGGAATTCTAACGACAAATATTATACAAATTGAAAACTAAAACATTTTTTTTTGGGGGTGGGGGTGGGGGAGGGAATTAATGTAATTTAAGAAATTCAAAATGGCAGAAATAAAAAATTAACAAAAATAATTAGATTTGGAAAATCAGTAAACAAACCTTGGTTTCGGGTCACTTACGTTATCACAATAATATGGATCCTTGATATAAAACTCAGTCCATTAACAAACATTCATTGGGTAATGTTTCTCTTTAGATTAAATGAATAGGAACATGTATTCTAAACATTCTTATTAGTCAACAACTTAGATACGATCTTAAGTCTAATTGATTAATAGCTTTAAGAACTAAGAAACCAATGAACAAGACAACGCACATACGACATGTATTCAATCAAGTTAAGTGTCTTCTTAGAATTTTCAAACTCTAACATTGTTTGAAGATCCTGAAAAATATAATAATCAGGAAAAAATTCAACCTTATAGTTTAAAGCCTTAGTGATAGCATTGATAGATAAAAGATCGATAGGGAATTGAGGAACATGAATAACATAAGACAACTTAATATTGGGAGTACATACAATAGAACCTATCCCAGAAATAGAGGTTAAAGACTCATTAACCATCCTGACACTATCCCTTCTTAGACAAGGAGAGTAGTTAAGAAAACCTTTAAAAATGCCTGTCATATGTCTATTCGCACCAGAATCAATAATCCATGCGTAAGGTTGGGCAAAAGTGTTACCTAACTTGACGAAATTGGAGGTAGCATTGGGGGAAGAGTTGAGCTATTATAGGAGACACCCAAAATGCTGAATTTCATCATAAGAGAGACTATCAACTAAGGCAAACTTCTTAGATGATTCTATTGTTTATAACAAATTTACTTGAGCCCTTCGGGGGTTGGCTTGTTTTCCCCCTTGACCCCTAGTAGATCTCCCATGCAACTTCCAACAAGTCTCTTTTGTATGCCTTGGCTTTCCACAGTAACCACAGTTCAAATGGTCTTTATTAGAAGTAACACTCTTTGGCTGCTCATGAGTAATATGGGCAGTTAAGCCCAACTTCTCAACTGGTGCAATGTAACGCAGGACACTTCTAGTCTCGTCCTATTGGATTAAAAAATATGCCTCCTTAAGAGAGGGAAAAGGGGAGATGCCAATAACTTGAATTCTCAATTGGTTAAATTCACCAAACTAGTCAAAAACTCATAGACCCGCTCCTTTTCAAGCATGTTTTGAATCAATACCGCATCATCAAAACACTTGTTTTGAAAATATTGATAATAATTTAGTTCCTACCATAAACTACCCAGCTCAGAAAAATAATCTAAAACAATAAGCTCACTTTGTTTTATTCCATGAAATTTGTTCCAAAGTTAAAAAATCCTAGCATCATTTGCCATCCGAGAATAAGTGGTTTTTGCAACTTTTCATTTCTTCATTGTAGTGTTAAGAAGCAAATACTATCGAGAGATCTTAGGCTGCATAGAATTAAGAAGCCAAGACATAACCAACGAGTTATCAAAGTCCCATTGCTAAAAGTACGGTCAGTAATAGGTGGTGGTTTCTTATTTCCATCAATATATCCCTATTGTTAGAGTAGTACTCTAAAGGTAATCACCTTTAGCACTTTTGTACAAACTTTATTTTGATTAATAAATTGAAATGCATTTTTCATTAATTTGATATTCTTTTTTTATATGAATTGATGTTGATCTTAAATCGAATTAATGAAGTCCATGATACAAAAACATAGCATGAAGGAAATCATGACAAGATCATGATGATGAGATTCCTATCATGTGTAATTATGTTAGTATCTAAATAATCCCTAATCATAGTATTAATAAGATAGGACATTATTAATCTAGATAGACTAGTACATGTTATACTTCTTGATTTGATCAAGTAGTGGATCTCATAAACTGTAAACATGAGATGTTTAGAGTTAACATGTGGATGCTTACTAAGGTAGTAAGTACATCGGATGACCTGCTATGAGATTATCATATAGATGATCTGTCGAATGTCAATGATTAATCTCATCATAGCAATGGTGTAAATATCCTAAGACCTGAGGCACTCAATGATATTTTTGATATTGATCCTGTACTTTCACATCATTCCTTGTTACCTCAAGACGAAGTCGCTCTTAGGGTAGTGATTGGGTACGACTATTAGTATTCGAAGGTAATTGGGTAGCCAATAAATGATTCACCACTCCTGATAGAAGGAGATGATACCCACAGCTTGTTGTCGGGGTCAGTACTCAAGAGTCTCTAGCTAAAGCAGTTATGTGTCATAAAGAGAGTCTTTAATGACACATAGAGTAATGAGATCCCATGACATGAACTAACATCACTTAGACTAGATGTGACGTAGTCAGTCTAGTGAGAGTTGACACATAGCCTATACTCCGAACCAAGTGGGGTATAGTATGGTGAAAGGATGAATTGCATGATAATTGTCTATGGAAAGGTTCATGTTAGGCCCCAATTCACTTTAGGTTTATTTAATTTATTATTAAGGTTTAGTTTGCTTAATTTTTTTTTCCTTTTAGAAATTAATTTGGGATTTTAGTGCTTAAGTGCATGAAATTAAAAGAAGGGATTTAGTTAAAATT
>JAOSBN010000003.1:7311959-7330826 GCA_027563595.1 Erythroxylum suave
TTTTTCCTACTCCATTTCATTCAAATCTTTTGCTATATCCACAAATCCCAATCTATCCCATTACTATTCACTATACCCGGAATGCCAATGAGTGCATGTACAATTTTATGCATAGATTTTCACATGCGTAGATGCTAACATTCCTCTGAGCTTGAAGTGGAATTTTCTAATTCTCTCTTTACCATTTTCTCCATTATTGAAATCAAGATTCAATCCTTTAATATGGGGACGGGATGTTACATAGTTAATAAAGGATTCACCACTCTTGCTAGAAGGAGGTAATACCCACAGCCTCTTATCAAGGCCATTACTCAGAAGTCTCTGGTCAGAGCAGTTATGTGTTATAAAAAGAGTCTTCAATGGCACATAGAGTAATAAGATCCCATGACAACAACTAACATCACTTAGACTAGATGTGATGTAGTCAGTTTAGTGGGAGTTGACACATAGCCCATACTTCAAACCAAGTGGGCTATAGTATGATGAAAGGATGAATTACACGGTAATTGTCTATGGAAAGGTTCATAAATTGGATAATTAACTATTGAAGAGTTCATGGGTTAATCCACTTATATTTCGAAAAATTGGCATCATTAAACCCTTCATGATTTGATTGAATTAAGAGTTAATTCAAGTGTCTAAAATAACCAGGAACCTAAGGGTCACACATATAAAAGATTGGATGAAAAACAAGTGTGTATGACCTAATTTAACACGATCGTGGCCTAAGACGAACCTGTTTTAAAAGTGCCATGATCATGGTTGAATGTGAGCCTGTTTTAAAAGTGCCACGATTTTAAAAGTGTCACGATCATGGCTTATTGGCCGTGATTGTGACAGAGGGCACGAAATGGTATATAAATGAGTTCTTCACTTATGTTCTCAAACTTCCTTCGCTTTTGACACACTCAAGTGATAGAGAAAAGGTTCTAAAAGATTTCTAGAGTGAGAGTGAGGTGTCTTGAGTTTTGTTCTTGCAATTCATGTAATTGTTGTATGAATCAAAATGCATGCAAAAAGATTCTTGACCTATCTTCCATCATCTTAAGTATTTACTAGAACTCATCTAGATTGGTGCTTAATAGCCCTTAAACATTGTTTCTTCTTTCATCTTTGCGTGTTTTTGGAGATCAAGGAAGTGTTTGGTGTTTGTAACAACCCAAACAAGGGGAAGAAACAAGAAAGGAGGAGATACACAAGGTAAAAAGTTTATATTTCATGTTCTCTTATACATATCTATGAATGCATGTTATGATCTTGTGATTTTTGGGGTTGTCATGATATCGAAATCTTGATTACAACACTTCTGTTGCATCCGCATACATGTAATGCATGCAACTATGACTAACCCAACACCTGTAGTCTTCTAGTGTTGATAGACAGTAAACATGATCTAGACTACACTAAATAAACGCTATTGCCATTTAGTTTAATAGGCCTAATCTGATAGTAGGGGCTGTCATTAACAGGATAATGTTTCTTTATTTCCTTAGAAGCTTTCTTTGTATATGACATAATGGCAAGATAAAATTAAAGAAAGGAACAATAGAGAAAAGAATCTAAAAGGAAGCATAATTGTCCACAAGAGACCTTTAAAAAAATAAGATGTCAGAAGTGACCGGAGGGTAGCTAGTTGGAGTTGAAGGAGGCTGACCAATAAATCGGAGCAAGAATCGGCGACAGAAGGTGGTTGGAGGTGACGGCATATGCTACAGGCGCCCATGAGTGAAGAAGATACCGAAATGAAAAGGCAGCACGTATGCTCACCTGCAAAGTCAGATGATATTATAAATTTGAGTACTAGCGAAACTTGACCTAGGCTGTGCTCTGGTGACAGACGTGTCAAAAGAAAAGGAGCAAAATGTGACCCTATTAACACTTGCCAAAAATGGTGTACTGGAAACTATTTTCTAAACAAACCTACAACGAAAGGGAGTAAACTTAACCTTCAAAGCGATGATGGCTTTGATTTCATAAAGCTTTTATGAAAATGGATTTTCTTTATTATCTCACTAACGTAAAAATATGGATACAAAATAGGTTTTCTATACAGAGAACCTATAAAATTAGCTTATATTGGAAAATACAAATTTTCTCTTAATTATACGTAATAACCAACACTAATTATTAAAGAGAAAAATTAGTTATTAATTATAAAGAGTAAGGATAAAAATTAAACAGGAACAACGATAAAAGGAGAAATTACCAATGTTTGAGAGCTAATTCTATTTTGTGAGAACCAAACGAAAAATGTCAAACAAAAACAGTAGGTGAAAGGAAGATAAGTAGAGCTGGGCCCTAATAAAGCGAAGAGCAATCAACAAACAAATTTTATAAAAACTAAAAAGAAAACAAAGACGAAAACAAAACGAAAAACAGAGAAAAAAAAGGAAGAGGAGGCGAGGATGGCAACGCTGCCGCTAGCTTTCGCTTTATCTTTAGGAGTTGGACGAGCAAAGTCTACTTCCTCTTTCGTATCAACTTCGCCCAATTCCTCATTCCTCATTCCTTTCATTATTATTTTTTTTTGTAAAAAGTATAACAAGTGGTTCCTTTCCTTTTTGAATGTTTCAGAGGTGGCGTCCATTAAAACTGATAAAACAACCCCCTCTATGTCGTCTTCAACCCCCTCATTCCTATGCTTGCGGTTTGAAGTTTTTTCATTTTTCATTTCCCAGTATTTTCTTTTGGCATCTTACTTTTACTTCTAACTTTGGCATGTTGTCTTGGTAGTAGTTGAACAAAGTTCCAGTCTTTCTAATGGTGGAGCAGCTATCAACAGAAGAGATGTTGCTATCATGTCGTTCGGCTTTCTGGCTGTTGCCCTGTTCAATTCTTCAAACGATGGTGTTGTTATGGCTTCCGAATTTGCTGACAGTACTGTCTCATCTCCTTTTCATTTTGGTGAAAAAGCTTCTAATTTTCCCTTTTTCTCTACCTACTCAATCATTAACCTGTTTTTTTTCCTCAAGTCATTCGACCATTAACCTTTTAACCCTTTATTGCGATGATTGCCTGTTTAACGCTCCTCGCAAATTATTGCCTATCCTTCCTCCTTAACGCTTAGAATAACTCTCACCGTTATCCACCCAAATACAACTTTAGCTATAGTTAACTGTGCTAATCATGCTAATGGCTTCTGGTTTTGATCATGTATTTCGTGTAAACATGTTTGAACTGTGGCTGGCTTAATGGGCTCACTTATAATCACATTCCTGAGCATGCAGTGCCAGCCCTTAGAGGGAAAGATTATGGAAAGTCAAAAATGAGATATCCAGACTATACAGAAACAGAATCAGGTCTCCAGTATAAGGTCACACATTAGTTTCATCATATGTCCCACTACAATTTTTATTCTAACATTATTAGTCTTCATGTGTTTTAACCCGTGATTAAAATGCTTACAGGACTTGCGAGTAGGGGATGGCCCCATACCTAAGATGGGAGAGACAGTTGTGGTGAGGACAGTGCTCCTATCTTTACTGTTTTGTACCTGAATCAGATTTATGCTAATTAAGATCTCTTGCAAAGTTGAATTTTAGATTTTCAGTCTCTTCATTTGTGGTATATATGCTGCTTGCACCTTCCCTTTCCATAGTCGTTAGAATTTTTAGTTGGAGTATTTGAACTAGTTGAAACAAGTTAAGGGGTTTTCCTTTCTCCCTTGTGTAATTTTTTCTGGATTGATGAATTGATTTTAGGTTGACTGGGATGGTTACACCATAGGATATTATGGCCGCATATTTGAAGCTCGAAACAAGACAAAGGGCGGCTCCTTTGTGGTATAAAATTTCCTTTTCATCTCTAGAGTTTTAAGGGTGTAGCTAGTGCAAATGCTTTAAGGTGACTTCTTGATGTGCAGGGAGATGACAAGGACTTCTTCAAATTCACATTGGGGTCTGGACGGGTGAGTATGGTTTGACTATTCAGATGTCAACAATTTTGTTAACATACCTCGATTAGATGGAATAGAGAACTTAATTGTGTCTTTGCCTGGAGCTTGTTCATGATCTCTTACATTTTACGACATTGCTATTGTGTCTAGAATCTTAAAATTTTGTCAGGATGCAGAAGATGCATGGCCGATGAATAAATTGTCAAAATGATCAACTGTGCTGCATGCTTTTTGATTGTTCAGGTAATACCTGCTTTTGAAGAAGCTGTTGCAGGCATGGCACTGGGTGGCATTAGAAGGTGCTGCATCTGCTTTTCTCAGCTTTTCTTGAGAATTAAGAATGAAGAAACAAATATGCATGCTTAATGGATCAGTCTTCTTCTTAATTGTGCAGGATAATTGTTCCACCAGAATTGGGATATCCTGAGAATGACTTCAACAAGAGTGCTCCACGACCAACCACATTTTCGGTAGTTCTCAAATTTTTGTTCATGTTGCAGTTTTATTCTCTTTGAGAATGAGAAATGTTTTTGTCTTTGGCAGGGCCAACGAGCCTTAGATTTTGTGCTGAGGAACCAAGGATTGATAGACAAAACTTTGCTTTTTGATATTGAGCTTCTGAAAATCATACCAGGCTAACTTCACACTAGTCATTTTACATCAAGTTGACATTTAGAACAAGCACTTCTTCGACTTTTGGCTAAAGTCTGGTTATAATCTCAAGTCGTTTCACATGTTTGCTAAGTAATTTCATTTGTTTGACCAACCAGCTGTTCCAAACATTTGTCGTATGTGATACTGAGATCTTATCATCGTAAAGCTAGAGAAGCCTCGGAGAGTTTTGAAATTGTAATACCTTCGTGTTTATGTACATTTACTTGTCAGGCAATGAATTAGGTTAAAGTTTCACACGTCCATCTGTCAAAAAGCTTGTGTCATATCTGATTCTTGTATTAGGACAATTATTTCATCACTGGTGGTATTTTTATTTGTAATTGGATTTGGATTGTATCATAACTTCCTGGAATGATGAACTATACTTGTTTATTTTTCATTTTGATACACAGAATGAAGTTTCTCGGAGAATAGCATTATCTATTAACTAATGTAATGTGATATAGTCCATTCGTCACGTTTGGAGTACTATGATGCTAAGACTTCTTCAGATTTCATTTCAAGTTAACGAGCAAGGAAAATATTTCAAAAGATGATTGTAGATATAAACCAAGCCTTCCTTCTTGGATGCTGTGACTCTGTTACGAAAACTATAATTTAGCATTTTCAGAACCCAAGATGATAGACTTTTTCGTTTTAAACACTGATTGCTGCTTTTTGGAGACACACGTTATTCTTTCGATCTATCGATGAAAAATTGCACCTGGAGGAAACACGTGACAACGGCCATGCCATCCAGAAAACGTTTGTACACACTGAGAAGCCCTCGATCGTTCTCCGTTTTGATTACTGAGATGGAAGTCTACAAAAGTCTGAATACATGCAGAAGATACCTCGGCTTTAGGTCAACTAGAACTAACACTAAGTTTTCACAAGCTACAGTTAATTATTGCAGTTGTTGAAAACCAAAGAACACAAACAAATAAACAAAAGGAATCACCTTAAAAATAAACACAAGCAACGTTGAGGAACAATAGGGTCCATAATTATCAGAATCAGAAGCTCGTTGAAACTCTGGAATAACGCCTCACCAGTATTCAAGTTAATCAACTGACAGCTCCCTGCGCTTGTATCGAACCATCACCTTTCCTTTAACTCCAACGACCATTGCATTCCAGTCAATCTCCGGGAATGGAGACACCAGCTCCAATTCGAAGTTCCTCAATAAATGGCTCCAAATAGCCTTTATCTGCAAGTAGGCAAATGGCTCGCCAAGACAGCCATGCCTGCCCCCTCCAAATGAAATATATGAAAAAGCACCCGCTACTTTGTCTTCTTCTCTGCCGGGTGCATACCTGTCAGGATCGTACCTGTCTGGCTCCTTATAGATGTGAGGAAGTCTGTTTGCAAATGCTGGAGACGTTGCAACAATGTGGCCCTTTGGAATGTGATATTCCTTGCCATCACGAGTTGTCACACTAAAATCGCTGTGTGAGCTGCGCAGCAGCATGATCAATGGAGGATGTAATCTAAGGGCTTCCTTGATGCATCGATAGAGAACATCCATCTCAGATAAAATATCATGATCAACCTTGTTTCCATGCTTTCTCATTAGGGTTTTCTGCTCTTCTAACACATCAGAAAGGTACACCTTGTCACGGAGGAGATAGGACCCAGTCCAAGTGGAGGTAATTGAACTGGTGTGCTGTCCAGCAAACAGAGCTGCAATAAGCAAGCCTGTAACCTCAGCCTCAGTAGTTGGACGACCATCTTTGTATTTTGAGTCAATGAAGCACTGCAACATGTCATTCTCAGTCTTGCCAGAACTTTTACGGGAAGCTATGATGCTGGCAAATATTTCTGCAAGCCTCTTGCGAGCCTTGTCACGGCGGCGATGAGCTGGGATTGGCAGATAGGGGAATAGAACACTAATTGGAAGCATTCCATTATCAAGGTCATGGAATAGAGCAGATACATCATCAAAAAGTTTATCTCGGACTTCTCTTCCCAGCAGACATCTGCTCGCTGTCAAGATAATCAGATGCTCGAGCTCATACTTCAGGTCCACTACTCCACTTTCCCCCCATTTTGAGAAGTAGTCCTGCACATTTCCAAGATGACAACACAAACAAAAGGTGATGAGCTGCAGAAAATGACAGTGGAAGAAGCACTTTAACAAATAAATGTTCAGTAAAGGAGTCATTAGATCAGTCATTTCTCTGAAAACAAGCACACAAACGGACCATTAATAATCGTCATTCTTGAATCCGAAGAGTAAATTGCAACAAGTTACAATGGCTGCATGATGGATGTAATTCATGAGTTAGGCACTTGAAAAACTTATTTGTACCAACCCCCAACAAATATAGCAGCCTATCAACCCAGTATTTTGGGTAAGGGGGGTTAGATAGATCATAAAAAGCGATATTTTCCCTTTTTCTTTATTGAATCATAATTGACATATGATCAAGATAAAATCACAACAGAAAACAAAACTTCTTTTGAGACATTAAAGAGAAAAAGAAAGCTGTTAACCAAGTCTCATAAATAATATGTCAGCTGACTTGCATACCTCAGCCTCAATGACCATCTGATCCACATAGCCCCTGAGTTTATTAACTCTAAGGGATTCCGTAAAGAAGCGGAACTGCTCCTGCCTGACAGAGTAATCCACATCAAACACAACACCAGGTCCAAAAGTGGGGACATTGAACTGATAAACCTCCTGCTGACTGAGGTCTGATTCTGAGGCCTTAAAGAAATGGGCAGACACCTCTGGCCCAATCAAGAAGGTAATCTTCCTGTTGCATAGGTTCACAGTGAAGACACTGCCTAACTTTGGATACTCTTCACGAAGCATCACGATAGGTCCTTTCAGGAATCGGATTACTGTCCCAACCAGTGGCCATCCGCTGACTACTGGTGGCAGTCGCTTCTTGGATCTGGGCATCACAAGTACAGATATAAGTTTGGCAACAACTATGGTGGCCACTATGAGAACACCCACGTTCAGGAACTTGCTATCCGTATCCATCGACATAGTTTACGAAAGATATCACTGAAGATCCAATAACAAGAAAAGAAATGAAGTATTAGATTTTAACAACACGCACAGTCCTCGAAGAAGAGAAAGGAGAAACTTTAAAGGTTAACTCGGTAAGTAGATCTAAGATGATTTGGTCTTTATTTAATTCTCAATCAATTTTCAGCAGAACTGGAAGGACAATCTCCAACAGAAAAATGGGTAATCAAAGCTTACGCCTTTTTGCCCATCGAAAAGCAAAAGTTCCGATTTTTACACTGAACTCTCTCAGTAAGAGGCGTAAAGTTGGAAAAACGAAGTCGAAAAGAAAAAGGATATACCGCATGCAAATGGAAGAGAATAGATATGCAATTGATAATCATATGCTAACGATGACAAACCCTCTACACAGTAAAGAACAAATAGCAACTAGAGAAAACCACCCAGATAAAGAAAGACAAGCACCTGGTTTCAGATTGACAATGTCTAAAGAAATCTTTTAAGGTCTGGGTTAAGAGCTCAAACACACGAAGACCAAGTGAGCAGTAATGCAGCTTTTATCACGCTAACACTTTGCTAATGTCTATATATGAAGAAGCAAAGACAGCGAAAAAAGTGTGCTTATGAGCTGTGAGATCTTAGGAGTGCTAAGAGGCTGAGTTTAACTGAGGTTGGAGCTTGAGTTTGGGCTCGTTGGATCAGCAAAACAGTGGATGGTAGTCAAAGGATGTTTACCCGAGGACGTGGTGCTTTCTTATTGGCGGATCAGATACAGAAATATCAATCGGAAACTATATAACTAACAAGTAGTAGAGATGTGATTTGGAGATGGCATCACAAAAAGTGGGCGTACTCTCTCTCTTTTTCTAAGTTACTCTGTTTCACGAAACGCCTCCATCGTATATACCAACCCCTTTTCTGTTAACGACCAACGGGCCACTGTCATCCTCTAGCTGTCGTATTCACGTTCTCTCATTTTATATTTCACTTTCGTCTTCTTCTCTCAACCTATTCGCCCTCATCTCATGTTGCTATTGCTTGTTTTGTGATTTTCTCTGTTTTCTTATTCAGTTGACGTCCTCTCTTCAATTCCAACCTTTTGATGGAAAGAATCAATTATATGACTGTTTGTAATACAATAATAATTAATGATAATCAAAAATTAATCACAAAGCTTTGTCTTTATTAGTATCCTTCTTCAACACAATCCTCAAATTCTTAACTATTAAGCATGGTTGGCAGTCCCTTGATATACTATGTTCAATCGTTTCCTTTACTTATGGAGTCAAGCAATCATGTTGAATATTATTAACCATCAACCATATAGAGCACACGATTACTTGTTTATTACTTAGATTTGCCTGGTATTTCGGAATTAAAAAAATCTCTAATTGTTCTGATAAGAAAATATTATATCACAAAGGCCAGTTCATCCTTATCTTCCAATTTTTTGAGACTCATAAGGGTAGAATTTAGAACAGGTATTTTTAAAAGGCGTATCGGATAAACTATACCGTTCCAATAGACCTAAATGTAAAGCAAAGATGTTTCCGACCTTTTACTGATAGAAATGGAGTAGGTCTAGGCCATTGCTTGCCCCTGAAGATGTAAAGTCATGGATCAAACTTACCAAGAACAGGTGTGGAAGTAGTCCATGTGTTAAGGGTCATCCAGACAGATTCTAATCTTCTTCGCAACAGGTAGCTTTTTTATCAGCAGCTCAGCCTACTGTGGCTGACCAATCCATATGAAGTTTACTGTTTGTGAAATAAGTAGACGCCTTTCGTTGTTTCTACATCTAGTCATATTTCCTATCCTACTGATCTTTGTGTGCATGGCGTGTATTTATGAATGAGAATCAGAACAGATATTTCTACCAAAAGGAAACTGGCGAACTCTACTTCAATGAAAATGGTGAGTGTGGTCACCCCCACATGGCCACATGTGCTTGATGTTTAAAATGTATGGTCTGGATGATAATCCACTGCTAGACAACAACATTCCTTTGTCTAAGACGCCTGGAGAATTATATCCTTATCAAGCAAAACTTTCGCTGCAAAGAAAAACATATCGTTAATTTCAGTATCAGGTTAGAATAGATTAGATCACCACATATATATGAAGCAGAAACCTTTTCAGATTTAGTTAGGGATAAATGACGGATTGGCTACCAACCGTTTCAACTAATTGCTAACAGCTTCCTTATTCATCCACCGTCCCGAAATTTTTATTGTAACTTCATTCATGACTAGTACGAGCTTTTTAGTTAACCTGGATAAGTAAAAACCTTATTCGTGCGGAGAAAACATCATGTACCTTTTTAGCGTAGACTAATTGCATATAGTTGCTTATGGAAATGGATTACTTATGGAAATGGATTCTTTATGACAGAACATACCCCATTTATAAGAAAAGAAACTTCATACAACGAAAATTCATCAGAAAGGTAGTCACTTAAAAGTACACCCTCAAGTATAAAAGAGTTATGCGCACGAGGAAAACATAGGCTGTCATTGCCTTTTCCGCGTTTCTCATGTTCAGACAAACTGAAACTTTGGAAGTTTGAATCAACAAGACAATTGAAAAGAACAAAATCAGGAAACTTGGAGCCGTTATTCGGTTAAGGATTATAAATTAAAAAAATCAAGAATACAACGTATGAGAGAGAAATTGACAAATATAACAACAACAACAACAACAACAACAAACATCCAATAAGAATCCAGCTAAAATGTGAAATCAATAAAGAAATTATGATACGGGTGGAATGGATAATCATCAAAACCAAGAAACTAGCCAACAACCTCGACGCAGCATGCGGGAAAGGAAGATTCCAAAGAAGTTAGATAATTACGTTAGAGTTTAATGTTATCTATATATCTAGTTGAAATAGCTTATCGTTATCTTCTGTTTGAGTTAGTTACAGCGGACTTCTTTATATTGGATCATGTAATGCGAATAAAGCACGTATGAGAATAAACAAGCTTTCTTTCCTCTGATTTCTTAAATCCTATAATCTCTATCCTTCCTCTTGAACGGCCCGTCCTCTAGCTGTTTTCTGTTCTACCTCTGGAGTGTGCAACGACTTGAACGGTTGCGTCAGATACTCAGGTATCATTGGTGCTTTCATTGTTAAAACATGCCTGGTGACAACCCACCCTCGCCCGATGCCTTTGCAAAACTGGTCGACCAAGTTACAACCATTACCAAGCTGGTTTCAAGCCTAGAGTCCAGATACGACAAAGCTCTTGTGGAGATCAATCAGAAATTTGTTACCCTTGTTGAGATGACCCAGCCAAAATCTCATCCTGCTGCGTCTGCTAGTAAATCCACGGCACCGCATCGGGGCATTTTGGGCCCCAACCCTGATGGCCAATCTTTCCCAGTGGTTGAGTGTCACATACCGCAGTCCGCTGTTACTGTGCCAAAATTATGCGTTGATGCGCCACGATTCTCAGGGACAGACCCTCAAGGCTGGCTTTTCAAGGTTGAACAATACTTTACTTTTTATGAAGTTCCGGCAGATAATAGATTACGCTTAGTGGGGTTAATGATGGATGGAAAGGCCTCGGATTGGTTCCGATATATCTCTCGCAATAACCTTTTGAAAACCTGGCATCAGTTAGGACATCTCTGAGAGGTTTGATCGGGAATATCGTCGTGATTATTTTGGTGTTTTGTCCAAACTAACACAGCAAACGATTGTGGTTGCGTATCAGTCGGAATTTGAGCGCCTTTTGAATAAAGTCACTGATGCTTCAGAGTCCCAACTTGTTTCTGTGTTTATTGCAGGATTAAAGCCCCCGCTGAATCGGGAATTAGAGCTGCAAAACCCCCTCACTCTCCAGATTGCATTTGGTCTGGCGCAGGATCTCGAGTCCACCATGGCTGAGACGTTAGCAGCTTGGCAGGCAGTTGGTCGTTGACCGTGGCAGCAGACATCACGCCCCCCTTCGGCTCCGTTGGGCCCTTCCATTGTTGGTTTCAAGGGTTCTTCCGCTGCTGTTCCCACTACAACAGTATCCACCCCACCAATTAATTCTTCTCCTCCAATCCGTCGCATGAGTATGGCTGAGAAACAAGAACGGGATGCTAAAGGATTATGCTACAAGTGTGATAAAAAATGTTTTAGAGGCCACCAATGTGCATCGATGCTTCTCCTGTTTGAAAACGATGACCCCGAACCTGTGGAAGACAACGGAACTATAAATGACCTGCACGATGATGCATCACCTACGGTTGTTACAGCAAATATTTCTACACTACATAGTATAGCGGGTTCCTCCACGCCACGATCTCTACGTATGGGGGGTTCGATCAATGATCAGCCCGTGCTTGTGTTGGTGGATGGCGGTTCAACGCATAATTTTATTCATCCTCGCCTTGTTGAGTCATTAAAGCTAGCGGTGCAATCGACTCCTCCTTTCCGGGTTTATGTGGGCAATGGTGAATCTTTACCGTGCACCACGCGTTGTCCGAGTATTCCTTTGTGGCTACAAAATACTTCCTTTGATGTCGACCTCTTTGTCCTTCCGATTCACGGCCCGAACATTGTCTTGGGCGTTCAATGGCTGCAGCAATTAGGTCGAGTGATACACGACTACGCCAACTTGTCCATGGAATTCACATTTAACGGGGCTAAGGTACTTCTCAAGGGTGATGCTCAGTCGATCAGACCTATTTCATTGAATTGTTTGCAGGGTCTGGCTGATATGGGAAATATTCGGGATGCCTATGAACTATTCTTGGTGGAACACACCCCCGAAGCAGATGATGAAGCGACTACGGAAATTGTCTTTCCAACGGACGTTCCCCCTTCCGTGTCCATTCTTTTGAAGACATTCGCTGATCTATTCCGAGAGCCTACGATGCTACCTCTGCGTCGTTTTCATGATCACCGCATTCACCTTTTTCCTGGTACCAAGTCGGTTAATGTGAAACCCTACCGGTACCCACACTTTCAAAAGTCTGAACTTGAGCGTCTAGTTCGAGAGATGTTAATTCAAGGGATCATTCAACCTAGCCGGAGTCCATATTCCTCGCCCGTTTTATTAGTTAAGAAGAAAGATGGGACATACCGTTTCTGTGTGGATTACCGTGCACTGAACGCGGTAACAGTACCGGATCATTTTCCCATTCCCACTGCTGATGAGTTATTCGATGAATTGGGTGCTGCTCGTGTTTTCACCAAGTTGGATTTACGCTCCGGATATCACCAGATTCGAATGCACACTGCCGATGTGTACAAGACAACGTTTCGCACCCACGATGGCCATTTTGAATTTTTAGTCATGCCTTTCGGCCTTACCAACGCCCCATCAACATTTCAGGCTTGCATGAATAATTTATTTGCACCTTATTTACGCAAATTTATTATTGTATTTTTTGACGATATTTTGGTGTATAGCCCTACTATTGAATTGCATGCTGAACACTTACGGGTGACACTCACCTTGCTTCGTACTCATAAATTTTTTGTGAAGCTCTCTAAGTGTGCATTCTGCCAATCTTCCATTGATTATTTGGGGCACATAGTGGCAGATGGATCGTTGAAGGTTGACCCCTCCAAAGTTTAGGCGATGCTCTCATGGCCGACTCCAAAGACCGTTAAACAATTACGGGGATTTCTTGGTCTCACGGGTTACTATCGTCGCTTCATTAAGGGGTATTCCTCGCTGGCCGCACTGTTAACAGATTTGTTGAAATGTGATGCATTACGTTGGTCATCTATGACTGACGAGGCTTTTGGACGACTAAAAGCAGCCATGTCCAGTGCTCCTGTCTTGGCATTACCTGATTTCTCCAAGATCTTTGTCGTTGAGACAGACGCATCTAATATTGACGTGGGAGCAGTTTTGGTGCAAGACGAACATCCAGTGGCCTTCTTTAGCAAGAAATTGGGCGCCCGGCGCCGGACATCGTCGGCATATCATCGTGAATTATACGCCTTGGTCGAAGCAGTGCACAAGTGGCGTCAGTACTTGTTGGGCCAAGAATTTATAATCCTCACTGACCAGCGAAGCCTAACCGACCTTTTTCATCAGATTATACAAACACCAGACCAACAATTTTATGTCCGGAAGCTTCTGGGTTTCCGATTTCGTGTGGAGTACAAACCCGGCGCCTCAAACAAGGTTGCATATGCACTTTCCCGAAGAGACGACCCGTCACTGGACCCCCATTTGTTTACAACTCTCTGCCAACCCCTACCTCAATTTTTAGCCACATTACTGCGTGAGAATTCCACGCTACCAGATTTAGTGATCATGCATAAGGCTGCCACAGAAGGAAAACTATCTGCTCCTTTTTCAAATTTTCACGGTTTCGTCTATTACAAGCAACACATTTGCTTGAGTTCGCAGTCTTCACTTAAGCAGGAGCTCATCCGGGAATGCCATTCGACCCCAACTGCCGGCCACCCGGGTGTCGACCGAACTTTTTGTCGCCTTGCTTCATCATTTTACTGGCCGCGTATGAGACACGACGTACAACGCTTTGTGGCTTCTTGTGTAGTTTGTCAGACGACTAAATATTGCACGCAACCACCAGCTAGACTCCTTCAACCGCTGCCTATCCCTACACTGGTTTGGGATCAGATTTCGATGGATTTCATTACGTCGCTGCCACCATCCCACAGGTACACAGCCATTTTAGTAGTCGTGGACCGCCTTACAAAATATGCACATTTTGGCGCCCTTCCCCCGACTTTCGATGCTCCACGTGTAGCTGCCCTCTTCGTGGAAATCGTAGTGAAACATCATGGATACCCCACAGCTATAGTCCCCGATCGTGATCCTATTTTTTTGAGCAACTTCTGGTCCGAGGTGATGAAATTAAATGGCTCCACATTACAGCGAAGCACGACCTACCACCCGCAAAGCGACGGCCAGACAGAAGTCATGAACCAGTGTCTGGAGCAGTACTTACGAGCATTCACACATGATCGCCCTCATAAATGGTCCACATTTCTTCCTTGGGCAGAATACGCCCTTAACACTTCTTATCATGATGGCTTAAAGATGAGTCCATTCCAGGCATTATATGGACGTCCACCCCCATCATTGATCCCATACCATCCTGGTGACAGTAAGGTGCAGGCCGTAGATGCCATTCTGTAGGATCGTGCAGTTCTCCTCGCGCAATTACACAAAAATCTTGCGGCAACTCAAGCTCGGATGCGTAATGTTGCGAACAAGAAACGGCGTGATGTTGAGTATGCTGTAGGTGATCGAGTGCTTCTCAAATTGCAACCATACCGCCAATTTTCGGTAGCTCGTCCCAAATCATTTAAATTGGCTGCCCGTTATTACGGCCCTTTTGAGGTTCTCGATCATGTTGGCCCAGTAGCATATCGTTTACAACTGCTTGAGGGTTCAAAAATTCACCCAGTGTTTCACGTATCCTTGCTGCGTAAATTCCATGCAAATGAGAACTCTTGCACACCATCACCCTTGCCTGTTGACTTGGTTGATCCTCACCCTGCCCTTCAGCCACTTCGTGCAATCGATCAACGGACTGTACTACACCAGGGTAAGCTAGAACAACAGTGGCTGGTTGTGTGGTCTGACAACTCTTTGGACAATGCTACTTGGGAGCCGGCGTCGATAATTCAGCAACATTACCCATCGCTCCACCTTGAGGACAAGGTGAGTTTTAATCAGGGGGAAAATGATACGGGTGGAATGGATAATCATCAAAACCAAGAAACTAGCCAACAACCTCGACGCAGCATGCGGGAAAGGAAGATTCCAAAGAAGTTAGATAATTACGTTAGAGTTTAATGTTATCTATATATCTAGTTGAAATAGCTTATCGTTATCTTCTGTTTGAGTTAGTTACAGCGGACTTCTTTATATTGGATCATGTAATGCGAATAAAGCACGTATGAGAATAAACAAGCTTTCTTTCCTCTGATTTCTTAAATCCTATAATCTCTATCCTTCCTCTTGAACGGCCCGTCCTCTAGCTGTTTTCTGTTCTACCTCTGGAGTGTGCAACGACTTGAACGGTTGCGTCAGATACTCAGGTATCAAATTATTTCTGACAGACCTACATGTACCGCAAATTATTAATAATATAAAATAGCAATAAATACATGTAACTAAACATGTTTAATTATGTAATACAATACATATAGAACATGGTAAAAATTTACATTAAAAGATAATATATGTAAATAAATACACAAATTAGAACAAAAAAGAAAAATACTAGAATAAATTATATAAGTCATTACCAAAAAGTAAATAGACTAAGAGTGAAACTGATTAGGCTAAATAACTAAAAGAGAAGCAGTAGTTACTTAAAATATTAAGGCTATCTACATAATGAATTACTCAAAAGAAAAAAGTTTAAGAGAACTTAAGAGAATGATAAAGTTTTCTTTACATGAGATTTGTCGTTCGTATCTTAGTACGATAAAGTTTTTTATTGTGAGCCATATCCTTAATAAGTTTTAAGAAAATTATATCATTCTTCTTATACCTCTCTTTTTTCCTCTTATAATCTCTAAGTACTATTTTCTCACATTTTCTTCTTAAAACATCAGGGTGTCTCCTTTTAATATATTCAAATTACCTAATTCTCGTCGCTTTTAATTTATTATTAATACTAATCACCTTTAATTTGTCCCTTGCAAATACATGCTCGCATGATCTCTTCTACTAATGTTACACATTTAACGGAGCATCATCATCTACACCACCAATAACTTACAACTAAGTATTTGTTTGATAAGCCAACACTTTACATGTATAACATATTTGGCCTAATCACTAAACGATATAATTTACTTTTAAGCTAAAAATCAGCATCATAAATTTCCAAGATGCCATAAAAATCATTATCTTCAAACGAAGATTAAAGCAGTTAATTATGGTATATATAGATTGGAAGTTGGGGTCATTTCTCATGACAATTAGTTGATCTTCATCAGGCTTGACTGAAAAATTAAGTTTCGGAAGTAGTATATGATTCTTATCTGGTGATGGATAACATAAGATTTAGTCTAGCAGGAACTTAGTACAAATAATGCTTACCAGAAAAGAAGATTTGACATCCAACACCTACTACCACAAGCATACATACGCGGTCACCTGACTCGAGCATTAAGGAGATGGAACGAACCAAATTTTCAGCTAAAGAAACAAAATGGTTAATCCGAAGTCTAAGAACAAAGATTTTCAAGACTAAAACAACGTGAAGAATAAGCAATCATAAAAGAAAAATCTCAATGAACAAAACTCATGAACTTAAGGAAATAAGTAAAACATGAGAAAAAGGAAGAACATTTACCTTTGCTTTCTAAAACATGAAAAAATCAATGAGTTGGATAAAAGAAAGAGTAGTAATAAGGAAACATTTGAAGGCAACAGTCAACAACACATCCTCTTATGATTAAGACAATCAAGATTTAAGCTGCTAAGTACCCTGCAAGCAAATGAAGAGCATGAATATCTCACTGGAATACAAGCAAAAAGAGAAAGGAAACACATATACAGCCTTTTACTCTGAGAATCCATGCGTTAATATAGCAAATCAAAATCAAAGAAAATTTCAGACGCACGCAGCGTGGCACCATCACTAAGTTTTTGATGGTCCCACGCTAGCGTGAGTCTAAACCTTACTTAGTGATGGTCCCACGCTAGCGTGAGTCTAAACCTTTCGCTTCTTCCCTTGTCTTCTCATAAACACTCTCATTCTACAACTGTCAATGGAAGGTGAGGAATGCTCTATTTATGCCATGGTCCTGCAGGGAAAGCACACCGTATTGTGATATCATAATATAGTGTAAGGTCCAGCAAAAGTGCGGTTCGCTTTGGAATGTATGAACTCAGTAGAAGCCTGGAGAGTGGAAGTGACATAGGTTGCAAAACTTAGTACATACGCGGTTAGCCACTAGTGATGACAAGTGTGGAGTTTTGCATGTCAACATTCGACAATAGATAAAGTATCCTATTTTACATGACGAGGATTGTGTTGGCGGTGGCGACGCTTTACCTGTGTGGCCATAACAATTTGTGCAGCTTGTAAGCATAAGTTTTATAAACATAAGATTAAATCATCATTATAATTTATTCTAATAAAAAATATTGACTTTTGTTCGTAATTTAGTGATGTGAAAATAATTTTCGACAAGCTCCTTATTTAATTTATCTCTTTACTTAAATCTTATGTGTCATTTTCTTCCATAATGGTGTTTTGTGACACAGAAAAAATTTATTATTAGGTAGACACAAAACTTTAATTCTCTTAATAAATTGACAACCATAAGCTAGTTTTAAAACATCCAATATAATGGGCCAAAAACTTAAAGGCCTATTTGTTAAATTGATGAATCCTTAACTAACTTTTAACACATAAGACACTTAAAAGAGTAATTTCTAACATTCTCTTGACTCATGTGACTTTATGCAATCTATTAAATTAACAATTCAAGTACGCATAATATACAATACGCGTAATTTACATACACTGATATAATCAATAATCATAATCAAGACTAATAAGGGTCATGGTGGTTATACATTATTAATTCAAGATACTCCTTTCCATGTACCACTATAATAGCCTTTCTGTTTAATCATGATTATAAATGGGAAGTATATAATAGGATTTATCATTCAATTCTATTTTTAGTATCATACACTACAATCAAATACATAAAAAAGAAGTAGAAACTGTAGAAATTATACACTCATTAATGCACAAAGAGTATCAAACATATCATAAGAGCCAATACAACAATACTGTCTAATAGCCATTAGAACGTATAATACCTATATTTTTTACATGATTGGAAAATATTTTGCGTATTAACCCCTTCGTCAAAGGATCAACTAACATAAGATTTGTGCCACTACAAGAAAATTGTAGTTTAGTGACGGAAAATACCGACGAAATAACCAAATATTCCGTCGGTATATAATTGACCGACGGGTTAAAAACGTCGTTAATTCGGCCGTAGCTAAATTTACCGATGGAAACTATGTAAGCGTCGCTAAATTTAGCGACAGAAAACAACTTACCGTCGGTACATAGACCAAAAGTTTACCGACGATGAACTGCCTTTCCGTCCGTAAATTAAAGTCCGAATATATCTTTCTGTTTGCAAAATTATTGACGGTAATAGTTTTACCGTCGGTAAATGGTCTTGAACTTTACCGACAGTCGAATTTTTTCCGTCGGTATATACGATAACATTTTACTGACGGAATTGATATTGTCCGTCGGTAATTGTTTTCATTAATTTTTTTTACGTTTATATTTTCATTTTATTTAATGATGAAACGTTACATTTAATTTGTTAATGATTGTAATATATAAATTATATTTA